>NW_020868893.1:48006-53006 GCF_003789085.1 Penaeus vannamei
TTAAACTAATAATGATGAAGATGAAGATGAAAAATCTTTTGAAATAAGAAAAATAAATAAAATAATAAAAGATACAAAAAATATCAACAGAGATAGAAAATGAAAGTAAAAGAGTATATATAAATAATAGAGAAATGAAAGTAGAAGTAGAAATAGAAATGAAAATATCAATAAAAAAACAATAGAGAAAACAATAAGAATGAAAATAAACAGAAAAAAATAATAAAAATGGAATAATCATAATGCTAATAGTAAAAATGATTTAAGATTAATAATGATGATGATAACAATATAAACAATAATACTAAAATATAACAATACAACTATAGTGATAATTAGTAATAAAATGTTTATAAGGGTAATGAAAATTAATTTAATAATAATATAATAATATTAATAATCGCTTCGAACATCATACCTAATTAAAAAGTCGTTTTCAATTTTATTTTATTATTTAATAATTGGTACTGTATTAAGTCATGGGAGATGTACTCGGGTCTATATCCAGTCTTGCAGTTTTTTTTGTTTTGTTTGTTTGTTTGTTTTTGTTTTTGTTCTCAAATCCTGGACCGGACGTCCTTATTTTTCACAACCAGGATAATAAACTAGTCGCCTTTGCTTTTCCGCATCGCCAGCCATACTACTGTCCAGTTAGTGGCTCGAAAAGTGCAATTAATTTGTTTCCTTTTTTTCTGATATTCGCTAATATTCGCCCTTCCCGATGCCATATTATCCAGAAATCCGTGATTAGCCGGTACGTCAAACAGGATGAAATTATCCAACGGTCGATCATCTACAGCAGTGTTGTTACGTACCCCCCCCCCCCCCGCCGTCCACCATGGGTAAACAAACGGTTTTTAATTCGGATAATGCAATAATATACTAATTATGAAAGACTGCATTGCAGGAATGTTGATCAATAATTCGAATTTGATACACGAATAAAAAAAGATTTAATAACAAAATGCTCGAAAAATACTTACACAGCTTATGAGATGTGAGGCGTGTGTGTTCCTTGTTTGTTCACGTACCCCAATGATCATTGTTGCGGACCCCAGTTTGGACAACACTGATCTACAGGCGGTGTTTCATGGTTATCCCCGCCCATTTCTCGACCTGTGACTGTCCTTTGCGAAACCTCTTGCTAGCCTTGTGCATGAAAGCAATCTCTTCATCATTAGCCACAGTAATCGCAATAAATTACATTCCTCTTCTAAATTGCTAAAAAATCATTCCCTCCATCACTAGATAAGGATTTAGTATTCATTAATTCATCCTCAATTACTCTAACACACTGGTGTCGTTTGAACTGAACTTCCTCAGGTTGTTGTTGTTAGCCAAACTACTCCTGTGATTTACGGGGGGGAGAGTGTGTGATTAAGCAGTCAAGTTGTCTGGTCTCCTGATCAGGAATTATGAGGTCTACCTTTTCTTTCTCCTTTGTTCACCTTGTGCATAATCAGTGTCTTTATCCTCCTCCTCCTCCTCATGATCATCATCATCATCGCCATCGTTATCGTCATCGCCATCATCACCATCATAATCATCGTCATCGTCGTCATCAATCATCATCACATCATCATCATCGTCATCATCATCACTATCATAATCATCATCATCGTCATCATCATCATCATCATCATCATCATCGTCATCATCATCATCATCATTAACGCACCGCACTAATCCGCCAAGCTCTGTGCATGAGTGAGCAATAGCCTGCTTGTTGCAGTGTATGATCGTATTCTTCAGGATTTTTGGACATGGCAAGTATTATATATATATATATATATATATATATATATATATATTATATATATATATATATATATATATATATATAATATATATATATATATATATGTGTGTGTGTGTGTGTGTGTGTGTGTGTGTGTGTGTGTGTGTGTGTGTGTGTGTGTGTGTGTGTGTGTGTGTGTGTGTGTGCGTGCGTGTGTGTATGTTTCTTTTTTCTCATATTTTATTTTCTCCTTGTTTTGTTTACTTCCGCCACACCAATTGTATATTTCCTATATAAAAAAGCACGGAGCAATTCGAAAATACAGTGAACCCTCGTTTTTCGCGGGGGTTACGTTCCAAAAAGAACCCGTGATAGGCGAAATCCGTGAAGTAGTAACCTTTATTTTTTTTACAATTACTATACAATGAAATGCTCTGCAAGACATTGAAACCAAAGAACAAAACCTTTTTACAGGCCCAAGCATTTGTTTAACAAATAAAAGTACTGTATAAACGTTTTTTACAAATAACTGTACTGTAAGATAATAATTTTAATCATCAATACGAACTGAAGGCTTCATGGGTTTTAGAGAAAATTTTCAAACTTAAATTTGGCAAGCTGTTTTACGTACATGTACATATTAAACCGTAACGTTATTAACACAGGTTGAGAAGAAGCGGAGACACTGTCTAGCCAATCAGAATGCAGAGCACAATGCACAATGCAAATCCGTGAAGCAACGAGAACGTGAAAGGTGAACCGCGTTATAGCGAGGGTTCACTGTACACAACTCAGGCAACATTAGGATACACACATGTATACAAATATGCTTGTAGTGTTTAGTGTTGAAATTATCTCGATCTACCATACGTTCGAAACGCATTACATTAATTTCCAACAATTAGGGTATATAAGTAAAATATACTGCAGTATGAAATGCTACCATAAATATTCAGCAACATTTCATCTAAAGTGCATTCGCAGTTGCAAAACACTTTACCAAACATCAACAAAGGCTTAGCGTAAATAATATTTAGAGAAAGATTAAATGCCTGTTTGTGTTCCAGATTTAAAGTACTTTGCGTTCCCTGTAAATGTATTTTCGTATCATGTTATGCACAGTGTGTACATTTCTTATCTTCTGCTCATTTTCTCACTTACTTTAATCTGTCCGGTTCAGAGGAAAGTATAAATAATTCAGAAGTTACTGTGTATATGTTATGGTAGTGTTAGACTGTTCTTTAAATGAATTATGATAGGGATATCTATCATATTATAAATAGAGATAGATAGATGAAAAAATTGAAAGCGAGACATATACATTAGATATATAGATTGCTATATGTATATATAAATAGATACATACATAGATATAAAGAAATCAATAGATAGATATAGGGACAGAAACAGAAATAAATAAAAGAAGATACATTGATAGTTTTGATAGATTAACAGACTGATAAAAATATAGATAAATGGAAAGGTGGTTAGGTGGAAATATAGATACAAAGAGAGAAAAATAGTATATATATATATATATATATATATATATATATATATATATATATATATATATATATATATATATATATATATATATATATATATATATATATATATATATATATATATATATTACATACATATATATATATATATATATATATATATATATATATATATATATATATATATATATATATATATATATATATGTGGTGTGTGTGTGTGTGTGTGTGTGTGTGTGTGTGTGTGTGTATATATATATATATATATATATATATATATATATATATATATATATATATATATATATATATATATATTATATCTATCTATTATCTATATATATAATATATATATATATATATATATATATATATATATATATATATATATATATATATATATATATATATCGTAAACGTATAATCCTTCAGCACGCTTATGCATAATGAAACGTAATAAGGTCTCAGGGGTATAGTGAAACGGCGATTAGGAACGGGGATGTTCATTAAAAGTCGTTCTTCCCGAGTCTTAGAGAAAATCCTGCTCCCCTGAACCCACCTGAGGCTTCTCTCTCCCTCCGATCACCTGGCGCGAGGTGTGGGCCGAGAGGGTTTCTGATTTAGGTGAAGGTAGACTACGCGTTTCCTGCGAATAAAGGCTGGGTGAAGGATTGCCGTGAGTTCAGGGGGGGGGGCGGAAGTTATGGCTGTGGTTGTTCCTGCTTGCGTGTGTGTGTGTTCGATATATTTTCGTTTTTATGTTTGTTTTTTTTCCTTATTTTTATCTATCAGTTTGTCTGCATGTATATGTATGTATGTATATGTATCTATCTATTTATCTATCTATCTATGTATCTATCTATCTATCTATCTATCTATCTATCTATCTATCTATCTATCTATCTATCTATCTATCTATCTATCTATCTATCTATCTATCTATCTATCTATCTACTATCTATACATACATACATACATATGTATGTATAAACACACACACACACACACACACACACACACACACACACACACACACACACACACACACACGCACACACATATTTGTATATTTGTCTCCCAGTTTCTGTCTTTGCGTGTGTGTCTGTGCATGTAATCGCTTATCTTTTGCGGTCCCGCGCCAATTAAAACCGCGAAACGAATCCATCACGCTGGTTATTAGCGGTTCTCAACACCCCGAGCGAAAATTCCTTTTATCCGGATGCAGCGTTGATGAATCACTTTCTCCTTGTTTGTTATCAGACAGCGACAATCAGAAGCTAATACACTGGGAATAAATTTTCGATATAGATATTTTGAAAGGCAATCAGCGGCTTTTGACGGAGCGGAAATGAACAGAATGCTCTTTGTCCGTCTCTCTTCTCTCCTGTCTGGTTGACTAATTTTTTTTTTTTTTTTTTTTTTTTTTGTCTCTCCCACCTTCTCTCTCTCTTCTTTTATTATATATATATTCTATATATTTATCCATCCATCTGTCTATCCAGCTATCTATATTTCTGTCTTTCTATTTATAGTATATCTTCATCTATTTCTTTCTATCTGTTTATTATATATTTCTATCTCTTTCTCTTTTCCTATTTAGCATTTTGCTTTCCTCTGTCTGGGCACTTAATGGATGAACGAAATACGAGATTAGGCCATCTTCTTATATCTTAGTCTATAGATAGATAGGTAGATAGATAGATAAGTAGATAGATAGAGAGAGGGGGTAAAAGAGAATATTATATATATATATA
>NW_020868893.1:58006-63006 GCF_003789085.1 Penaeus vannamei
ATCAAATAATCTATAAAGAAAAATGGCATAAAGGGGTGAAAAACAAAGAACTTGTTCCGCCCACTGCATAAAGATAAGTCCAGGCAATAAGATATCTTTTTTTACAGCAATTAATCTCCGAACCCCAAGTGTGGGGACTGGCCAGTGTCCCGGCATGCGAGCTGTAAAGCAATTAAAACTTTTTCCACGTACTTCCTCACTGCATGAATGCATGACTTCATGGTTGCACGATGGCACGATATCTTGACCATGCTGGTGTATGAATTTTCAATGGAAATGCTGAATGGGATAAAGAATGCTGTAATGGACAATGGTTATTTTGAGAGGTAGAATGCATGAGCATCCAGAATTTTGATCCTGATTCATTTGTATAGTAATAAAAAAAACATAGTTAAAGTATACCTTTAAATATTCCTTTGAAAATCTCATAAGGCTTCTGATTCTGTGTTACGGTATACATGACTACATGACTATATGGTCAAGCTAACTTCCCTGTGTCTGACTTTCTCTCTGTCTCTGTCTCTCTGTCTCTCTGTCTCTGTCTCTCTCTCTCTCTCTCTCTCTCTCTCTCTCTCTCTCTCTCTCTCTCTCTCTCTCTCTCTCTTTCTCTTTCCCCCTCTCTCTCTCTTTTTCTCCTGAATGATGTTATGGTATGCATGAATAAATGAATATGAACTAACTTCTCTGTGGTCTGATTTGGCGACATAATATCATGATAAACATGAACATGAATAAGTATAATATAAGCTATTTCCAGCGTATTAATTTCTTTCTTTTCTCTCTCTGTCTTTTTATTCTGTCTGTCTCCCTCCCCCATCCCGATTCTCTCTCTCTCTCTTCTTTCCCTCTTCATCTCCTCCTTCCCTCTCTCTCTTCTTTCCTCTTCTCTCTCTTTTCCCTCTCCGTCCCTTTGTCCCTCCCTCCCCCCCTCTCTCTCTCTTCCTCTCCCTCTCCCTCTTTCCCTCCCTCTCTTTCCCTCTCTCTCTCTCTTTTCCTCCCCGGAAAACATTCAGACCTACACACACACAGAAGGTATGTCTCAGCCATTCCAAGGTTCGCCCTGATTCTCCCTTCCCCTTCTGTTTTATAAGCTAAGAAATGTTTGGTGCGGTGTCTTACAGGCCAACTTTTTGCTGTTGTATATGCATTATTCTCTTTGGATTTCTCTCGGGAAATTCCCACTCTCTGACTGGCCAGTTGGCTGCTATTTCACCTCTTGAAACTTAATTAGATTTTTGCTGCGTTGTAAGATCTATGTCTGTGAAGGTGTCCGTGTGCTTCGTTGGTGTTTCGTTCACGGATTTTTGTCTGTGTGGGTTTGTTTATTGTTTTTCTCTGTTGGAGTTCTCTCGCTTAATCTCTTTCTTCTTTCTTTCTTTCTTCTCTCTCTCTCTTCTCTCTTTCTTTCTTCTTTCTTTCTTTCTTTCTCTCTCTCTCTCTCTCTCTCTCTCTCTCTCTCTCTCTCTCTCTCTCTCTCTCTCTCTTTCTCTCTATCTCTCTCGCTCCCTGCCCCCTCTCTATCTATCTATCTGTCTGTCTCGCTTTCCCCCTCTCTCCCTTTCTCTCTCGCTTTCATTTTTCTCTTTCTGTCTCTTTCTCTCTCTATCATTTTTTTTTTCTATCTTTCTATCTGGATCTAACTGTATTTATCTTCCACTCTATCTTTATCTGTATATCTATATCTACATCTACCTATCTCTTTCACCCTCTTTGCCTTTTTATATATCTTTTGCCTCTTCTCCACGGTATGCCAGCGATCCATATTATAAATTTTCCCAAAGCACATTTACCCTCTGTATGCAACATACCGCAAATCATAAATAAACCAGAGTTGCTTTTTGCAGCCATTGCAGGTTTCTGATGTTCAGAATCCTACACTCTATACCCTACTGAAGGCTTTTTCACTCCATTGAAGCTACAAAATACAGTGCAATTTGGTGTTCAAGACCCTCGTTCTATCACCTGAATGTAAATATGCTGACTGTTGTTCTTTTCTGGAAAGATCTTATTAGAGTTTACGAAAGAATGTTTTAGAATTGAGATGATAGGATATGTTTGGTCTTTATTTTCTTTTTCTCTCGCTCTCTGTCGGTCTATGTTTTTCTCTCTTTTTCTGCCTGTCTGTTTGTCTGTCTGTATCTAATTCTCCCCCTCCCCGCTCTTTTTCTCTCTCTCTCTCTCTCTCTCTCTCTCTCTCTCTCTCTCTCTCTATCTATCTATCTATCTATCTATCTTTCCTTCCCTTTTCTCTCAGCACTTCCACCCACTTCCTTCTCTCCCGATCGCTCAATTCCTCTCTACCTTTTATACGAAAATAAAAATCTTGACTTTCTCTTCGATCCAAAGCCGATTAACGACTAGTCTATCACTCTAAAAGCCTACACGGAGTAGAAAAAGAAATTTACAACCTGTTCTATTCATTTTTGTATTGCGTCTTCCTCTTATGCATGTACACACACACACACACACACACACACACACACACACACACACACACACACACACACATACACACATATATTATATATATATATATATATATATATATATATATATATATATATATATATATATATATATATATATATATATATATATATATATATATATATATATATATATATATATATATATATATATATATATATATATATATATATATATATATATATATATATATATATATATATATATATATATATATATATAATATATATATATATATATATATATATATATATATATATATATATATATATATATATATATATATATATATATATATATACATATATATATGTCAACATCCTTCAGTAGTATCAGTCGATCTATATAACTACCATCTTCTCATTTGCCTTCTGGTGTATAAAAAGTAGAATAACTAATTTAAGGGGAAGCGCATATACATATATATATATATATATATATATATATATATATATACATACACACACACATGTGCCTACATGGATGAATCGGATGTTTTATTTTCTCTTTCATTTTTATTTCGGGCGTTCTATATGTATTGGTTTTAGCATCTCCGATCAATCAACTAATTCACCCTCGGAGCTGCGGCCATTGACAAGAGAAATGGCTAAACTTCTTCTGTCTGAAAGCATATATGGTCGTGGTTTTTGGGATACAAATCTCCTGGCGTTTCACTTCCTAGCTTTACCGTAATTGAGCTGTCGAGCTTGACTGAAGTGAATTTACTGGCAATACATTATACTATACCTTCTCTGACCCGATGAATAACACCGTGCTTTAATGGGGGGATCTGCTTATGTTTGTAGGAATTTTCGTTTTAAAATGTGGGATTTTCTGGTTTATGGACTTTTTTTTGGCGTGTGTTCTCCATGAATTGCATATGGAAGAACCAAAAGATTTTATATGTCGTCTTATAAGATAGAATAATCTCTGTCTCCTTGAGTGATATGACTTTTTATCTTTTTAATGGAGTAAGAATAATGGAATAATAACACTATGCGAACAAGACAGCTTGTCATCGTGATTATGTTAGAAAATAAAAAGATGAAAAGGGTAAATAGTGAACTTACTGAAGCTGTCATGGTTTAATTCACGTTTTCATTTTATGAAAGATCCAAGGTACAGTTTCATGGCCGTTATTATTAGTAATAGCCATACCAAATATGTTATTCAAACAACACTAGTCTGGACATATGTATACGCACGGACACTGCACACAGTACATTATAATGCTGTAAAGTAAATAACGTAGCAGTACTTTGCATAAAGAAAAAAAATCTTGCAGCTTAATGCTATTAATGATAACAAAGCAACTCATTAAACCAAACACATTTATTCCATATTCAAATAGAATTACTCTATAACTACAAAGGAACTCCTTTCCTATAAAAAAAAATAATTATATAACCTTGAAAACAAAAAAGGAATAACAAAACAACACACTTTTCTCTCTAAAAAATCGGTAACCTCAATTTGTCCCATGCATTCATAACGTGACTGTGATGAATGCAAGAACACAGTTATTAACCACGTCTAAAGAAGCTGACATTGTACCTTAGGCAGTGGTAGATGAGGAGCCATGGTATGTACTACGGAGTAAAGTCCTTTGGCAATTTCCCTTTTAAAGAGAAATGCAAAGAAGAGTAAGGAGAAAATATGAAGGGAAAAAGTAGGAGCAGAAGGAGGAGGAGGAGAAAGAAAAAAAAAAAAAAAGGAGAAGAAGAAAAAGAAGAAGGAAAAAAAGAAAAAGAAAAAAAGGAGGAGGAGCAAGAAAGAGGGAAGAAGAAGAAGAGGAGGAAGAGGAGGAAAGAAAAAGGAGGAGAAAAATGTGAATAAGAAAAAGAAACAAATATAGAAAAAATTGAAAAAAGCCCTCACTAAAAATAAGTAAATAAATGAACAGATAAAATAGGGTGAAACTTTAGAGACGATAGAGTAGGTTAACGAGAAGAAAAAGTAGAAGGCAACGAATAATAATCATAATAATAAAAAAGATGGGAAGGAGAAGATTTAAAAAAAGAAACAGAAGAACAAACACAAGAATAACAACAATAAGAAGCTCAACGATATCCACAACCATACCATTATAAACAAACAAAGGTGCTCGAATATTCTAAAGAGAATAATCAAAGACGGTTCCTTCCTTTCGAATATTATGATTATTGATACGAACCTGCCCAAAAAAAATAATAATAAAATATGAATAATAAAGAATAAATAAATAAATAATAGATAAAAATAAAAATAAATGTATCGATAAATAAATAAAAAAAATAAAAATAAATGTATCGAAAAATTAAATAAAAATAAAAATAAATGTATCTATAATTAATTAAACAAAAAATATATGATGTAAAAATATTTGAGATTGATAAATAACAAAAGAAGAAAGAAAAGGAAATGAAGAGTACAGTTAAAATTATTTCGTTACATAACTGCTATTTCCGAACAAGATATTATCTCAATGTAGGATTTTTCATGTTAGAATATAAAAGAAAAAACTGATAAGACAT
>NW_020868893.1:75506-83006 GCF_003789085.1 Penaeus vannamei
CAATACTAAGTATACAAATTATGATGCTAATAACATTGATCATAATGGTAGTAATACTACTACCAAAACAATAGTAATAACAATTACGATAATAATGATGATAATAATATTAGAACAACAGCAACAATAATGAAAATGATATTTACAGTGATGATAAAATTAATGCTTAGAATAATATTAATAATAATGATATTACTACTACTACTACTACTACTACTACTACTACTACTACTACTACTACTACTACTACTACTAATAATAATAATAATAATAATAATAATAATAATAATAATAATAATAATAATAATAATAAATAAAAAACAATAATAATAATAATAATAAGTAAAAAGAAGAATTACGAACTACAATTATGATTAAAATAAAGATGATGATAATGATAATTGTAATCATAATATCAATATTACCATCTACAGTCTTAGTTTCATTGCTATCATTATCATCATCACCATCGTTGTTAATGATAGCAATGGTAATGAGATTAATGTAATAGGTTAATAGTAATAATGATAATGATAATAATGATGATGATGATGATGATATTAAAGATAAAATGATAATAAAAACAATAACAACCAACAATAATAGAAATATTAATAATCATACAATATTGGTTACAGTCATAACAAAGATTATTGTTAAATACATTTCTTATTTTTACTATCGTTAGCATTATGATTGTAATTGTTATTAATATTACTATTATCTATTAATCCTCATCCTCATTACCATCATCTTTATCATCATCGTCATCATAGTTAGTATTTGTATTAACATTCTTAATATTATTATCATTATGAATATTGTTACTAACACTAAAACTCTTCTCATTACCATTATCACGATTATCATATTTAATATTATAATAAAGACGAAAGCAGTAATATAGGTACTGTTAATACTAATTAGATAAAATCAAAATCTAGAAGGCCTTTGCTTCACTCCGGACCCTCACCCTCGCCCTCGGCTAGAACGACGTCGGCCTTCATTACCCCTGTAACAATGAGTAATAACTACATGTATCTGAACTTTTATGCAACCTGGATATACGGAATCGTGTGTGCGTGTTGTATGGGCAGTTCACAGAGGACCTTTTAAAGCCCCTCTGCCATTCGGTAAGGCCCTACGATGGTCATAGAGAATGTATAATGGAGAAGGTCCACTCTGACCCACCCCTATAACATGGCCTTCGACAGATATATGTTGCTGGCCAAGGTATAAACAAGGGGAAACGGGTCCTATGTCTTTCTTGTCTTATTTCGTGTCCTGGCGCGACGCGAGGTCGAAAGACATTGTTCTCCTTTTTGGCAATAGTGTTAAAGGTCTTTTAAAACGAATATTTGAATAGATATCAAAATCAAATATTATTATCTTCAGTTTGCTCGAAGGGATCTTTACTGTTATTACTTAAATCAAAACTCGTTAACATTAATTATAAAAACGGTGTTTCTGCTCAGGGAATTCAAATAGAGACATCTATCAAATTTTATCTACACATCCTTCTCCTTTGCTTCTCATTTATTTTTTTTTTTAAATCTAATAGATCTGAAAGAATAACAAAATATTCAAAAAAAACCTGACCAGCATTCCAGCTCGCAGTCCCCATGCAAAGTCGTGGTCTCCCTGTCGAGCGGTCATGTCAGCCGAGAGTTCTGGATGACTTCATTAGGCAGAGTGAGAGCGGTCTCCTTCGCTTTATACACGCCATTAGCGGTGATCCTATAATCCTATTTGGTCACACGGCAGCGAGGACACGGGGTCACAGATGCACAAGGAACAACCGCAGGAGGTTTTAGAGCAGGTTCTCAAAAACTGCTGGGGATGTTTATAGCAAAGGAACAAAATTCAGAAAGTGTTGTTGGAATGTTATACAAGATCGTTACCTCCAGCTGTTCGTTCAGTCAAACTCCAAGAAAAGATATGGTGAGATATAAACAAACATTTAAAAAATACAATAAATCTTTAGAACTAAATGCCCTTTCTCCCCTTCAACTTTGCCCATGTCTGTAAAGAAATAAAGAAGAAGAGAAAACAAACAGAACTGACAGGAATAATACCAACGCCGTTAAGGACAGGAAAATTGCCCTGAGGATCGCCATTTAGAAGACCTTTAGCCAATACTCTCTCAGATGTCCGTCGAGGCTTACATAGAAGGACCTCACGCTGTTATCCGAATGGGAAGCTGGTCGGATAGGTTAATGGGGTGTTGTTTGCGGGTAACACGCTGTCTGCGTTCTTTGGATGCTATTGTATGTATGGGGGCTCGGACATGATATTGCTTTTTGTTATTATTGTTGTTATTATCATTAATATCACTCCTTCGTTGTTGCTGCTTTTGTGATCATTATTGTTATTATTATCATTATTACCTTTATTGTTATTGCTAATATTACCATCATCATCTTTATCATTATCATAGTTATTATCATCATCATCATCATCATCATCATCATCATCATCATTATTGGTGTTGCTGTTGTTGTTCATTTGTTATTACTGTTATTATCATAATTGCAATTTTTGTTACTGTCACTTATTATCATCGCTTACTTATCGCTATCAACATGCTTATTTATTTCATTATTACATTCATTCACATTTTGATGATCTTGTCCATTTTCATGTAATTAACACCGTTATTATAATAAATGTATTAGTTTCGGCCATACATATGATTTTTAATTACTATTTTTTCATTACTATCTTCAATATCAGAACAATTAAAACTATTCATTCCGTTGCAATTACCATTATATATATGCCTTTGAACTTAACACAGTGCAGTATCTCGGCTTACCAGTATTCCACCAAGCTATTTCTGAATACAAGATACTCTACTCTTAACAGGATACAGCTGTTACTCTGCATTATGCTAAGATTATATCCGAACAGTTAGTGGATAATTAGTAATAATAAAGAGCATATTCTATTGATAGCAAGGAGTTGGAAGAGTATGTTATTTAGCGCGTGTGACCATTAACATAGAGAGCGGTACGGTGTGATTATAATGAATGGTTTAAATAGACATTTACACGAGAGAGGGCGAGCTTATCTGTACTGTTAGTGGATGAGAGCATGTATATTTGCATCCGTTGCTCTCTCTCTCTCTCTCTCTCTCTCTCTCTCTCTCTCTCTCTCTCTCTCTCTCTCTCTCTCTCTCTCTCTCTATATATATATATATATATATTATATATATATATATATAATTATATATATATATATATATATATATATATATATATATAATATATATATACATGTATATATATATATACATATATATATATATATAATATATATATATATATATATATATATATATATATATATTTATATATTATATATATATATATATATATATATATTATATATATTATATATATTATATATATATATATATATATATATGTCTGTTAAAAATATCATTTGTAAATACATTTATGTATATGTATAATATATATATAATATATATATATATATATATATATATATATATATATATACATATATATATATATATATATATATATAATATTATATAATATATATATATATATATATATTTATATATATGGAGAGAGACGAGAGAGAGAGAGAGAGAGGAGAGAGAGAGAGAGAGAGAGATCGGTAGGACACTCGATGTTGAAACAAACACACTCACACATACATACACATCGACATACACACATTCCCAGCAGCCTCCCAATAATCTCTCCTTTCCTCTGATTGCCCAGGCGTTAGCTGTTAATTAGCCAAGTGTCATTACCATGAGATATTAAACCCGAGCAAGACCGGTAACGACCATCAGCCATTGGTCATTAAATTTTATTTCTCGTTGTAATTTGATTTTTCCTTCTTGTTCTTCTTCTTCTTTGTTTTTTACGTACGTTTTGTGGTGTGTGTGTGTGTGTGTGTGTGTGTGTGTGTGTGTGTGTTGTGTGTGTGTGTGTGTGTGTTGTGTGTGTGTGTGTGTGGTGTGTGTGTGTGTGTGTGTCTATTTGTTCAGTACGAGTGCGTGTTAGCGTGTATATATTCTGGTGTGTTTAAGTGTGTGTATAATTTACACGTATATTTGTGTGTGTGAAGAGTGTGTATATGTCTGCCTGTGCATGGTACTGTTTGTGTGCGTGTAAACGTGTGTGTATGTAAACTGAAGTCAATATATATATGTTATGAGCCTCACTTTGTTTATCTTCAACTTATGTTTAAAAACAGGAAGAAAAACAAAGTTGATACTACCGACTTTCAGATGAAAACTCTTGGATAAGTAAATGTAATCAGTAAACTTTAATATCTCAATATTAAAAGTTACAAAGAGAGTTTTATTTGTTTCTCCTTCTGCGAATATTTGCCTTTTTCATCAAATGAAAATATAGGCACACACAAATAAACATTCTGCTACACAAACGCAGAAAGTCGCGCAGTTATTATCATTATAAATATGATTATTTATTTCAATTAATGATATCATTACCATTACTATTCTTAGCACAATGCCCATTATCATTATTGTTATTCATGTTTCTTATTGTTCTTAATGTTTTTTGTTTTTTTAATATCATTATCAGAATTATCATTATTAACATTAGTATGATCACTATATAATTTGTCTATGTATAATCATTATCATATATCTATATATATATATTATATATATATATATATATATATATATATATATATATATATATATATATATATAATATATATATATATATATATATATATATATATACTATATATATATATATTTATATTATATATATATATATATATATATATATATATAATATATATATATATATATATATATATATATATTATATATAATATATTATATTATGTAAATATATATATATATATTTATTATATATATATATCTTAAATGATCTAAATATCCTTTGTTGCCCTTCTCGGTAAACTTCTTTTATGCAACTTAATACACTGACGATGGTCGAGGTCTTAAGTTTCCCTCGTTGGCTCGCCTTCTCCTTTTGCAACGAAAGATCCTAACGCACTTCCTCTAAGAAGCTTCCCGAGGAGGAGCTGTTATGGGAACTATTGCCACTTTCCTTTGAGGACCGAAATTCCTGATCTTCGAGTGATGAACCCTAGTTTTTGGTTTCATTAGGTCGGATTGCGATGGGACGCGATCTTCTTTACCTTTATTTTCTTTATCGTTCTTTCTTCTTCTTTTTTCGTTGTATATTATACGTTTTATTACTTATACTTTTATGTCTTTTATTTCTTCTTTGCATTTTCTTTATCGTCTAATTAATCAATCATTTCATGGCATATTGGTAAAAATCATATACGTATGCAGTGGTTATAGTACTTAATCAATTATTGTTATCTAAGTATTATTAACATTAATATAGTTATATTACAAATTAATTGAGTGCTATTTCTTAACATCAGAATCCAATCATTATTGTTGTAAGATTATGTTTTTATTGATAATTCATTATTTACTTGAATGCCTATCCTAATTCTTCATAATCATTATGATCATATTATTGTTATCTGCTACTTCTACTGTTGTTTGATAATAATAGGAATTATAATATTTATCAGTATGATTATTGCGTTATTATCATATTCTACAATTATTCTTCGATATAATCTTATTATGTTAACAATGTCCTTGTTATTATAATAATTGATTAATTATCATCAATATCATTTATTTTATTATTATAAATAACATTATCAATCATTTATATACTAATACTATTTTATATTACGATGGATTAGATATATTCAAAAAGTAGAGGTGTGGGTTAGTGTACAGTAGAATCTTATGTTATTGGGATTTATCATTAATAATTATCATAGTTTGTTGGTTGTTTAGTTNGAGAGAGAGAGAGGAGAAGAGAGAGAGAGACCAGAGCAGAGAGACAGACAGACAGACAGGCAGACAGAGAGAGAAGAGAGAGAGAGAGAGAGAGAGAGAGAGAGAGAGAGAGAGACAGATAACCAGACAGAGAGAAAAAAGGTATAGAAAAGCTATGAATTGAGAACAATAATCTTCCCAATACAAGAAATACACGCACTTCTGACGAACATATACTCGAAACCGGCCACACACATTTCCTATAAAAAAATTCATTCTCACTCATATCTTTTCTACAATTTGTCAACATGAAAAAGATTCGAAAAAGATACCAACATCCCACATCAATGAACACCTGCATATACACAGAAATAAATACATATATCTATCAGTCTACACATGCATAATGACCGGATAGATGGATAGATAAGTGTATGTCTATCAGAGAGATAGACAGATATGCATTTATTTCTTTGTGCATTCATTTCGGTATATATGAATGTTAATTAGGTCGGGACTCGCACAATTCTTGTTCATTACTTCATCGACAACTGAAATAGATTAGTGGATAAAGCAAGCAAGAGAGAAAGGAAGGAGAAAAAGAAGAAGTAAAAGAGGAGAAAGAAGGAGAAGAAAAAAGGAAGAAAGATAGAAGAAAGAAGAAAGGAGAAGAGGAAGTAGAGGAGAAGAAAAAGAAGAAGAGAGAAGAAGGAGAAGAAGAAAGATAAGAAGAAGAAGAGAGAAAGAGAGAGAAGAAGAGAGAGAGAGTGAGAGAGAAAGAAGAAGAAGAAAGATAAAGAGAAGAAGAAGGAGAGAGAGAAGGAGAAGAAGAAGAAGAAGAAGAAGGAAAGAAAGAAAAAAGGGAAAGAAAAAAGAAGTAGAAAAAAAAAGAGACAAAATACACAAGAAAAAAGTGGAAGAAGAAGAAAAATAAGGAGAAGAAGAAGACGAAAAAGAAAAGAAAAATTAGAAGAAAAGGAAGAAGAAATATATGATATTCATCATTTGTTCATTTATTTTACTTATTTTCCTATATATTCATTTCTCTGTTTGTTTGTTTATTTAGTTATCTATTGATTTATGTATCATTTATTTATTCATTCACGTACATATATATTCATTTTTAATGTATCTATGTATTTGATTATTCAGCCATATATACATTTATGCATTCACTCACCGATTCATTACATCTAAACAAAAAAAAATAATAAACAAATAAATAAAAAATAATAAACAAATAAATAAAAAAATATATATATATATATAATAAAAAATGTGACTCAATCCAGGGCTCAATGCATCGATACGTCTGTTTGTTTATTGTTTCTTTGTTTTATTTCCCTCGTTTATTCGCCTCTGTGTCTTTCACAGGGCGAGGAAATGGCTGGCTATACTTGTTATCTACTCTTCCAGTCGAGTAGATAAGATAGCGGATAGATATACATCCAACATACACCATTATCTTGAATGAGTTACTAACTGCCGTAAAGCTAATCATTCCCTCCCCCCCCCCCCCACGCCCATATGACTCACCGTGACTGGCAACTTTAGGAGTCACGTTGAATCTGCATTGGGAAAATACCGCAAACTTTTTTTTTTTTTTTTTTTTTTTTTTTTTTTTGAAGGGGGGTGAATTTTGAAAAAAA
>NW_020868893.1:98006-103006 GCF_003789085.1 Penaeus vannamei
AGAGGAGTGAGAGGGGGGAGGGGGAAGGGGGAGAGGAGTGAGAGAGGGAGGGAAGAGGGATAGGGAGGAGAAGAGGGAGAAGGGAGAGAGAGCGGAGGGGAGAAGAGAAAGCGGGGTATAGGAAGGGTGAATTGAAGAGAGGAGTGAAGGGAAAGGGAAAGGAGGGAGAAGGTGAGGAATAGGGAGGGTGGAGGAAGGAGAAAGATGTTGGAGAGAGGGGAGATGGGATAGGAGGTAGGGAGAGAAGTGGGATGAAAAGCGAAAGGAAGGAGAGAGAAACGGAGGATAGAAAAGTTGGAGAAAGGAGAGGCAGTGGCGTAAGGTGATGGAGAGAGAGGGGGAGAGGATACGGAGAGTAGGGAGAGAGGGAGAGGGGGAAGGAGGGGGTGGGAGGAGGGTGGAGGGGAGAGGGAGAAGGGGGGGGTGGAGAGAAAAAAGGGGTGTGGGATAGAAAGGCAGAGAGAGAAAAAGAGAGAAGAATAGAGAGCAAATGGCAGAAATTAGGAATGAGAGGGACGGAGGAAGGGAGAAAAGGGAGATAAGAGGGTGAAAAAATACTAGATGAAAAGGGTGAAGGAGAAGGGATAGGTGAGGGAAGGAGGGAAGGGAGGAAAGAGAGAAAGGAATAAAGAGAGAGAGAGAGAGAGAGAGAGAGAGAGAGAGAGAGAGAGAGAGAGAGAGAGAGAGAGAGAGAGAGAGAGAGAGAGAGAGAGAGAGAGAGAGAGAGAGAGAGAGAGAGAGGAAAATAAGACGGTAAAATAATAATAATAATAATAATAGAGTGGAAGGAGACAAGAGTGAAAATAATAAGTAAAAGATAAACAGAAGGAAGGGAGAGGAGAGGAGCGAAAGGCAGGAATAGAAGAGAAGGAAGAAAAAAGGCGAAGAATAGGAAGAAGACAGCTCTCTCGGGTCAAAAAGGTGACAAACCCCCCCAGGCGCAAGAAGGGTCATTTTTGTACCGTCTTAGACCACGTAATGAGCTCTACGTATCACTCAGGCCTTGAATTTGATTATTTATTTGTTGTTGTAGTTGTTTGTTTGTTGTTTGTTTATTGTTGTTGCTTTGTTGTATATCTTTGTTTGTTCTTTGTTCTTGTTCTTTGTTTGTTCTTATCTGTTGCTGTTTGATGTTGTTGTCTACTTATTTTTGCTGTTTGTTTGTGGTTTGTTTTTGTTGCTGTTGTTGTTGTTGTATTTTTTGTTTGTTTGTTTGTTGTCTGTTGCTGTTTGCTGTAGTTTATTTTTTGTGTTTGTTTGTTTGTTGTCTGTCGCTGTTGTTTGTTATTGTTGTTGTTGTTTCCGCGTAAGACCCAGGAAGAAATTCTATTCAAGGATTATTTGTTGTTATTGTTGTTTTTGTCGTTTTTCTTGCGTTCCTTTTCTTCTTGTTTCGTAATTTTTCGTGTGCTTCCTTTTACCTAATCGTCCTTCCTTTTCCTTCTTCTTCTCCCTACATCTCTTCCTGTTAGTCTGTTTTTTTTCTCTCTCTCTCTCTCTCTCTCATCCTCTCTCTCTCTCTCTCTCTCTCTCTCTCTCTCTCTCTCTCTCTCTCTCTCTCTCTCTCTCTCTCTCTCTCTCTCTCTCTCTTAATACTATCATTATTATTATTATTGCTATTATTGTTATTATTATCATCATCACTATGATTATCATAATTTTTATCGCTATAATTATTATCATTATCATCATCATCATCATCATTATGCATTATCATTGTGATTATCATTATTATTATCATTATCATTATCATCATTGTCATCATCTTTATTAATATTGATATCATAATTATCGTCATCATAATCATAATCCTTATTACCATTATCATTAGTAACTTTATCATCATTATTATAATTATTAACATTATCCTTATTATTATCATTGCTAACATAATCATTAATATCATTATCATCTATATCATTATTATCATTGTCAGTATAATTACTAATTCAATAACCATCATCAATAATAATGTTAATATTATATTCATCGTCATTATCTTTATTATTATAATCTTTATTATTGCTATTGGTGTCATTATGACTATCGCTATCATCATTATCATTACCATTTATATTTTTATCAGTGCTCTTATCATCATCATCTTCATTACACTCATTATCGTTATTTTATTACTCATTTCCTCATCTTATTATTACTTCTTTTGTTTTATCTATCATCATCCACTTTCGCATTTCGTTAATTTATTTCGCACTACACTCTATATTACAAATTATCTTTTTCCGTTATCTACCCCATTCCCTTTTTTATTTTCTTATTATCGGATGTATCTTTCATTTCTTTCGCATTTCCTTTTATCAATTTTCATATTTTGTTGTTTTTCCTTCTTCGTATTACGTTTGAGATAATCACAACTTTGAGTTAATTAGTTAATCAAATAATCGATTATTTTAATCAGTGTTGGATAACTTCGTCGCGTATTTTTGTTCTCTTAAGCTTTGACTTTAAGAAAATAATGTAGATTTAGGGAAAAAATGTTAAACGACGGAACCAGTCTCATAAAAGGAGGGTAAAGGAGAATAAATAAAAATAGATAAATCAACAGACGAGTAAATTAACAGATTAAGTCATATTATTATATCATATTAAATATTATTATATCATATTAATCATTATAAATATTAATATACTATTATAAATATTAATATATTATTATAAACATTAATACATTATATATATTATATATTGTCATATTAATATAATTATTATAAATATTTATATATTATATATATTATTTATTATCATATTATTATATTATATTAAGTCATATAATTCTTCTTCTTCTTCTTCTTCCTCTTCTTCTTCTTTTGTTGATTATTTATTTTATTTTATTTATTTATTTTTATTTTTTATTTTTTTTTTTTTTCGTATTCCCCTTGAGTTAATTAGACAAGGTCGTGATACTGTGAAATGTAAAAAATATATAAATCAATTAGTTATCATTATCATTAATTATTATCATCAGTTTTCGTGTTCTCCTTGAGTATTTTCTTTCTTTCTTATCGTCATCTTTCACGTCGTTATCAGCACTCTATAGTCAATTATTATTATTATTATTATTATTATTATTATTATTATTATTATTATTATTATTATATTATTATTATATTATTATTATTATTATTATTTTGCATTTCGACCGAATATTAGTTGCAATTACTATCATTAATCTCATCATCGTCATCATCATTACATTTATTGTAATTTCATCATTTTACATCTTTATGATAACAAATAATCTCATCATTATCATTATCATTACGGTAATTTTGATCATGTTCGTCATCTTTATCATAAAACTTTCATCATTATCATCATTAATATTACTGTCATTATCACACACATACCCCAAAAATAATAAGGATAATAATAACAATATAATAATAATATAATAATTAATAATAATAATAATAATATTATAATTAATATTATTATTATCATTATTAATATAATAATAATAATTAATAATAATAATAATAATGATAATAATAATAATAATAATGACGATAATAATAATAATAATTATTATAATTATCATTATTATTAATGATAATAATAATAACAATATAAATAATAATATAATAATAATAATAATAATAATAATAATAATAATAATAATAGTAATAATAATAATAATAATGATAATAATAATAAATAAATAAGTAAATACATAAATGCATAAACAAATAAATAAACAAACACGCAAAAAAATAAACACATAAACTAAACCGATAAAAAAATAAAAACAAAAATAAAAATAAAATAAACATATACCTAAAAATAAAAAAGTAACACGAAAAAAATAAAAATAGATAAATAAGTAAAAAATAAACATATACAAAAAATAAACAAAAATGAAAATAAAATAAACATATACCTAAAAATAAAAAAGTAACACGAAAAAATATAAATAAATAAATAAATAAAAATAAAATACCCCCCCCCCAAAAAAAATAAAGACAAATAAATAAAAAAAAAATAAACCCTAAAATGAAAAAAAAACCAAAAAAAAAAAAAAAAAAAAAAAGCCAAAATGTTGTTTTCCAATCATTAACTTCGGCTAATAGGAGCAGGTGAGCGGAAAGCCGATCAGTGTAATATTAACTTTTTCGCTGAACAAAAGCTGCTTCGTTAGTGAACAATACCCTTTGCTTAAGCTATTGGTCAAAACATCTTCAGGCTCTCATTTTCTTTAAGAAAATTTTCCAGCTATCTTCTTTTTTTTTCTTCTTTCTTTCTTTCTTTTTCTTCTTGTTTTTTTCTTTCTTTTTCTTATTATTATTTTTTTTCTTTTTGTATTTTTCTTTTTTCTTTTTTTCTTTTTTCTTTCTTTTATCTATTTCTATTTTTTCCTTTTCTCTGTTTCTTTATCATTCTCTTCTTTCTTTTCTTTTTTTTTTTTCTTTCTTTTATCCATTTCTTTCTTTTTTCTATTTCTCTTTTTCTTTATCATTCTCTTCTTTCTTTCTTTTATCCATTTCTTTCTTTTTTCTTTATCATTCTCTTTTCTTTTCTTTTTTCTTCTTCTTTTCTTTCTTTCTTTTATCCATTTCTTTTCTTTTTCTCTTTTCATTCTCTTTTTTCTTTCTTTCTTTTATCCATTTGATCCTTTTTTTCTTTTTCTTTATCATTCAATTTTCTTTCTCTTTCTCTTTCTTCTTTTTATTTTTTTTCCATGATTTATTTACTGTTTTTGCTCTATTTATTTATTCGTTATGTTGAAGCATGGATTCATATCTAGAATGTGTAGTTTTATCTATTTTTTTCTAGAACATTCGGGCGGGGGGGGGGGGTGCGAGGGGTCGTTGCCTTGTGTAATATTTTTACTTTCAAATGATGACTTCATAATTAATATTACTTTTATCGCCATTCTTGTCATTATCTTCATTATTGTTATTCTATCATAATTATTGTTATTATTATTATTAATATTATTTTTCTCTATAATCGTCTTTGTCATTATTGTTACTCTTATTATT
>NW_020868893.1:123006-143017 GCF_003789085.1 Penaeus vannamei
TAGAGCTTCGTGAGATCGGGTAGATCTTCAGAGGATCGTGTGGTCTCGTAGAGCTTCGTGAGGTCTCTTATAGCGTCGTGAGCTCGGGTAGAGCTTCGTGAGGTCTAGTAGAGATTCGTGTGGTCTCATAGATCTTCGTGAGGTCTCATAGAGCTTCGTGAGGTATCGTAGAGCCTCCTGAGTTCGGGTAGAGCTTCTTCATGTCTCTTAGAGCTTCCTGAGGTCTCATAGAGCTTCTTAAGTTCGAGTAAAGGTTCTTCATGCCTCATAGAGCGGGTAGAGCTTCGTGAGGTCTCAAAGAGCTTTGTAAGGTAATGCAGAGCTTCGTGAGTTCGAATAGAGCTTCGTGAGTTCGGGTGTACCTTCTTCATGCCTCATAGAGCGGGTAGAGCTTCGTGAGGTCTCGTAGAGATTCGTGAGTTCGGGTAGAGCTTCTTCATGCCTCACAGAGCTTCGTGAGTTCGGGTAGAGCTTCTTCAGGCCTCATAGAGCTTCGTGAGGTCTCGTAGAGCTTCGTGAGATCGGATAGAGCTTCTTCATGCCTCATAGAGCTTCGTGAGATCTCATAGAGCTTCTCCATGCCTCATAGAGCTTCGTGATGTCTCGCAGAGCTTCGTGAGGCTCCGTGAAGATAATGACGCCCAAGGGTTAAGACCGTACGGGCGCGGGCGTGAGGGATTGCGGGCGGCGGGGCATTACGGCCGCTCCCGATGGGGTATGTCCGTGAAGGAAATAATATATGAGGGATTAACCTTCTCGCTCTGCTTACACGCTCCTGGGTCCCTCTCGCTCCGTCTGTCTGTCTGTCTGTCTGTCTGTCTGTCTGTTTGTGTGTTTGTTTGGTCTGTCTGTTTGTCTGTTTGTTGTCTGTTGTTGTGTCTGTCTGTTTGTCTGTCTGTCTGTTTGTTTGTCTGTTGTTTGTTGTTGTTTGTTTGTGTGTCTGTTTGTTGTGTGTTGTTTTTGTTCTCTCTGTTCTGTTCTGTCTGTCTGTCTGTCTTTGTCTGTCTGTCTGTTGTTTGCTGTCTGTTTGTTTGTCTGTCTGATCTGTGTTTGTCTGTTGTGTTGTCTGTCGTCTGTCTGTCTCTCTGTCTGTCTTATCTGTCGTGTCTGTTTTGTCTGTCTGTCTTTGTTTGTCTATCTGTTTGTCTGTCTGTCTGTTGTCTTGTCGTCTGTGTCCTGTCTGTGTCTGTCTTGTCTGTGTCTTGTTGTCTGTCTGTTGTTCGTCTGTCTGTCTGTTGTCTGTCTGTCTTCGCTGTCTTGTTGTCTGTCTTGTTCTGTTCTTCTGTTGTTGTCTTTGTCCTGTCTGTCTGTTGTGTCTCTGTCTGTCTGTCTATCTGTCTTTGTCTTTTGGGGTTTTTCTGGTCTGTCTGTCTGTCTATCTGCTGTCCTGTTTGTGTCTGTCCTGTCTTGTTGTCTGTTTGTCTGTCTGTCTGTCTGTCTGTCTGCTTTGTCTATCTTGTCTGTTGTCTTTGTCTATCTGTTTGTCTGTTGTCTTGTCTGTCTGTTGTGTCTGTTCTGTCTGTGTCCTGCTGTCTGTTTCGTCTCCATCTGTCTGTCTTGTCTGTCATCTATCTATTTGTTCTGTTATCTGTCGGGTCTTCTATCTATTTGTCTGTCTGTCTTTATATCTAGACTATAATTTATTGTCTAGCTATCTTCTTTGCTATAGCTTCTATCGTCTGTCTGTATCTGTCTGATCTGTCTGTCTGTCTCTATCTATCTGCAATCTATCTCTATCTGTTTTAGCTAACTCTTGTCTATTCTCTCTCACTCTGTCTAATATTCTATCACTCACTCACTCCTTTCTATTTCCTTCTCCTTCGCTCTCTTCTCTTCGTCTTTTTATCCCCCTTTCATTCTTTAGTTTCCTCTTCACATTCTCACTCCTTCTACCCTTCTCTCCTTTCTCTGTTTCCTCCGCTTTTCTTATTTCTTTTTCTCTTCCCTTTCTTTTCCTCCCCCTTTCCCTCATTCCCTTTCTCTCTCATTTCTTTTCTTTCTCTCTACCTTTTCCTTCTTCCTTGCACCCTACCTCATCACCACTCTTTCCACTCCCCTCTCTTTCTCCCCTCTCCTCTTTTCTTCTCCTATTCCTTCTCATCCCCTCTTCTTTTTCTCGCTATTCTCCCTACCGTCTCCCTTCTCCCTCTACTATCCTGTTTCCCCTTCCCTCTCCCTTTCCCTCTTTCTCCCCTTTCTTTCCCTCTCATCCCCTCTTTCTTCCCCCTCCCTGTCTCTCCTCTCCTTTCCCTTCCTCCTCTTTTTCCCTCCTTCTCCCATCCCCCCCCTTTCTTTTCCCCTTCCCCCTTCCCTCTTCTTTGTCTCCCCTTTTCTCCTCTTTCCCCTCCTCTCCCATTCTCCCCCCTCTTCCTCTCCCTTTACTCCCCCTTTCCCTTTTCCCTCCTGTTCTACCCTGTCTCCCTTCCCCTCTTTCTCCCCCTCTCCCATTCCCCCCTTCTTCCTCACCCTTTCCCCTTCCTCCCCCCTCATTACCCTGTCTCCCTCATCCCTTTTTCTCCTTCCTCTCCCATTCCCCTTTTCCTCCCCCTATTCCCCTTCCCCTCCTTCTTCGCCCTGTCCTCCCCCCCTTCCTCCATCCTGGGCGGCAAACTTACCCACGTCATCCCAGAGGCAAGTCTACCTCCCCCCACCCCCCACCCCCTTCTCCTCCTGTGGCACCGTGCCTGGCCATAAGCAGGCACTGGCCACTCCGACCCAGAGGCGCGTGAGAGGGGGGGGGGGTCGATGCCAGGCACTCGAGAGACGCAAGGAGGCTGATCTTCATTTTATGTCTAAATTTGTGTGTTTGTTCATATGCTTTCGTTATTTTTTTATCTCTCTTCTCTCTGTTTTTAATTGTTTGTTGATATTTTTGTGTATTTATTTTATCTATTTTATAAGGTTTTTTTCTCTTCTTTCATTTTGCTTTTTTGTGTATGAACTATGTTTTTTAATACGTTTTCTGTTATAATTTATAAAGATAACGAAAAAATATAAATGCATATACCTATATATGTTAAACATTATCCTACTCTAATCTTCTATACACATACTTTGATAAGTAAATTTATACACATACACACACACACACACACACACACACACACACACACACACTCACACACTCTCTAAAATGTATATTATATAGTACTATGTATTATATATATATATATATATATAATAATATATATTATTTCAGAAATCACACTATATATTGATTATATATATATATATACATTATATATATTATATATGTAATTATTACATATATTATTTTATATATATACTATATATAATATATCATATATATATAATATATATATATCGTATATATATATATGTTGTGTGTTGTGTGGATATATGTGGCGACATCATGCAACTTTTTGTGTGTGTGTGGTGTGTGTCGTTGTGATGTGGATCTTTGTATGGTGTGGTTGCGTGTAGTGCTTTGTGCAATTAGTGTGACAAGCTGTGTGTGTCGTGTATGTGCGTGTCGTGTGTGTGTATGGATATTGGTCTGTTTGTTTGCGTCGTTGTGTGTATCATAAAAACCACAGCCATGTTGTGTCACTGGGTCATATCTGTTGTGGTGTGTGTGCTGTGTGTGTGTGGTGTGACCCACTGTCGTGTCATGTTGGTGTGTATAGTATTATGTCCAATTGTGTCTTTATATTAATATATAATTTGGTGGTGTGTGTGGTGTGCTTTACATGTCGTGGCTGTTGTCACTAAGTGTGCTCGTGTATGGTGTTGTGTATTTGCGTGCGTGTGTGATGTGTTTGTGTTGTATGTATGTACACATGATGTATACTGGTTATATATATGATGAACGCAATAATTATGTGATACTGTATTTAGTACCTTATAAACCCACTAATCTATCTATCATCTATCTATTCTATCTATCTAAGCCCTATCTAATCTATCTATATAAATATAATATATTTTATATAATATACTTATATAACTATATAATACCTATCTCTGCTTCTCTCTCTCTCTCTCTCTCTCCTCTCTCCTCTCGTCTCTTTCTCTCTCTCTCTCTCTCTCTCTCTCTCTCTCCTCTCCTCTCCCTTCTCTCCTCTCTCCTCTAACATAATATATATACTATATATAATAGATATAATTATAATATAGATAATATTTAATAATATATATGTAGTGTGTGTGCGTGTGAATCACAATAATTGTGTGTGTGAACACTAACAAATATAAGCTTTGTGTGCCTGCAACACATAAAGCAAAGTATGCACTGTCTATGTGTGTGTATGTGTGTGTGTGTGTGTCCAGTCCTATACTTGTGTGTGTGTGTGTATACATACATACACCACACACACACGCACACCAAACCACACAGCACACTACTCACACACACACACACACACACACACCACACACACAACCACACCACACACACCACACACACACACACAACACCACACACACACACACACACACACACACACATATATATATATACAACTATATAGGTATATATATATATATATATATATGATATACATATATATATAAATATAATATATACAAACATACTATATATAGTAATACATTTATATATAATATATATATATATAATAATAATATATATATATATATCACTATATATATGCCACTGCCTATATATATATTTATATATAGGTGTATATATATCACATGTATGTATATATGTATATGTATACATATACATATGATATATATATTTATATATACTATATTATATATATATACTAAATATATTATATAATATATAATAATAATATATATATATGTGTGTGCTATAGGTTGTGTGTGTCGTGTCTCCTATATCACATGTGTGTGTGTGTTCATGTGGTACTATAATATGTATAAAAATATTATTTAATATATCAATAGATAGAATAGATAATAGAAAGATAGATATAGATATAGATATATGTATATATACATGTGTTGTGTGAAAGTGTGTGTGTGTCGTGTGTGGGTGTGTGTGTGTGAAGATAATTGTGTGTGTGTGTTGTGTCAACGCTATTATCGTACTTACGACGTCTAAAAAGGTGTGCTGGGTAATCAGTCAATGCGTGAATGATGGATAGATACCTCTATGTGCTAGATCTAGTCATCGACTGTGTGTGTGTGTGTGTGTGACATGCCTCAAAATGGCTTGTGTGTGTGTATAGGTATCCAACAGAATCCAGTTGCTGATACAGTTGGGTGTGACCTACTCATCGGCCATGACATGTGTGTGCGTGTTTCTTGCGTGTGTGCTGTACTATAGTATATATATGTATTATGTGTGTATATTGTCTGTATATACATATATATATATATATATATATATATTATAATATATATATCATATATATATTAATAATATATACTATATAATATTATATAATATATGATATTATATGATGTGATATATATTATATACATCTATATTATATATATATAAGTATATACATATATATATATAATATTAATATTAATATAATATGATTATAGTATTATAGTAAATATATATATATATATATATATAGTGTATGATTGTATTGGTATAAGTAGGTTATACTGTATATTATGAATGTTAAACATATATATGTTACATATATACTATATATATATATATATGTATATATATATATATATATAATATATATATTATATATATATATATATATTATATTATACTGTCCATATGAGTGTCGCAAATTTATTCATACCAAGCAGAGCTACTACAGTTATGACATATAGATGAATCAACACAAAAATATCTAATTACTAATGCATCTAAAGATATTGGCTTAACTATAATTATGCATCAGGATTACTTAAATCGGCAGAACGAGCTGTCAGAGTAAGCTTCTGTCAAGCCAATAAATCTGGATCATTAATGAATGCGTAAACAAGATTAGATCTGCACACCGGTCCCATGACCCTCCCCGGATGCCCAGAGGCAAGAGGGAGACCCGAGCAGCCGCGGGGCGAGAAGCAGAGAAGAGAGACGACGAGAGGAGGCTGAGAGAGAGAGAGAGAGAGCAAGAAGAGAGAGGAGAGACGGAGGAGAGAGAGAGAGAGAGAGAGGATGAGGGAAGAGAGAGGAGATGATGAGAGTAATGTGGAGAGGAAGGAGAGAGAAGACGATTCGAGAGAGAGAGAGAGACAGATGAGAGATCGAGAGAGAGGAGATGAGGAGTAGTAATGAGAGAGAGAGAGAGAGTAGAGAGAGAGAGAGAGAGAGAGGGAAGAGAGAGAGAGAGAGGAGAGAGAAGAGAGAGTGAAGAGAGGTGAAAGAGGAGTGAAAGAGAGAGAGAGAGAGAGTATGAGAGAGATAGAGAGAGAGAGAGAAATGAGATAGATGGAAGAGAGAGAGATGACCTAGATGAGTGAGAAGAGATGAGAGTATGATTAAGATGAGGAGGAGAGATGAGATAAGAGAGAGAAGAGAGAGATGAGAGAGAGAGAGAGAGAGAGGAAGGGATAGGATAGAGAAAGAGAGGAGGAAGGAGGGAGAGACAGAGAGGAGAGGGGGAAGGGGAGGGAGGGAGGGAGAAAGGAGGAGGGGTGAAGAGAAAAAGAGTCAGAACAGACAGAGACATACAAGAGAGAGAGAGGAAGAGAGAAAGACAATAATATAGAAAGGAAGAGAGGAGAGAGACGGAAGACAGACCGAGACAAAGAGATAGACTAAGGAAGCATGAGAGAGATTTAGTGATTGAGGAGTATGGTAAGAGGAAGGAATAAAAAATCAGAAGTGATTATTTAACTCGAGGCAGATCCTTGGCCTCGCGTCTCGCTAATGAAACCAGGATTACAAGTCAACCATCAAAGGCGGTGCAGCTGGACCTCCAAACACTCTGGGGTGTCTTGGCAGGCGGCGGAGGGTTCTTCCAAGGTCGGTGAAGATTAGAGAGGGCGAAGGGAAGGGTGGGGGGGAGAGGGTTAGGGAGGGAGAGTATGTGAGGGAGGGCGTGGGAGGAGAGGGAAGGAGAGTATGTGAGGAGGAGGGTGGAGTATGAGGAGAGGATGAGGAGTATGTGAGGGAGGTGTGGGAGGGAGAGAGGGAGAGGTNGAAGGCAGCACGGACAGGCGGACCCCGAAGGCGGGGCCCGAGAGGGTAACGGAGAGGGGAGAGAGAGAAGAGGCGACGAGGACGGGAGGAAGACGAGGAGACAGGACGAGAATGAGAGAGAGGGAGAGAGGAGGGGAGCAAGACGAGAGAGGAGGAGGAGAGCAGTGACGAGGAAGAGAGGATGAGAGAGAGAGAGACTGAGGAGGAGGAGGGAGAGAGACGAGACAGACGGAGAGAGAGAGAGGGGGAGAAGAGAGAGAGAGAGGAGCACGGCCGAGGAGGGTTAGGGAGAGGGAGAGGGAGAAGAGAGAGAGAGAAACGAGACGAGAGAGAGAGAGAGAAGAAGTTGAGAGAGAGAGAGAAGAGAGGAGAGAGGGGAGGGGGACGAGCAGAGGAGAGAGACGGGGAGAGGACCCAGAGGGAGAGGGGAGAGGGAGGGAGAGAGAGAGAGAGAGATAGAGAGAGAGAGAGCGAAGGACGAGATGAAGAAAGAGGAGAGAGAGGAGAGAGAGAGAGGGAAGAGGAAGAGAGAGAGAGAGAAGATAGAGAAAGAAAGAGAAAGAAGATAAAGAAGAGAAAGAGATAGAGAGAGTAGAGAGACAATGCTAGATAGATAGATAAATAGAAAGAGAGAGAGAGAGACGGTCACCAGAGCAGCCAATCTGCAATGAGGATCCCAACCTCCTCTCCGGCGACTCATCCCCCCGCATGACGGAGGGGGGCGCGCGCGCAGCACGCATAAATACAGCTGTGTACATGATCTTGCAAGGGGATTTTCGCGCCGCCGATTTACGAGGGCGCTTGCAACTTGCCGATGCCATTTCGGGGAGTGATGGAAACCCGGCTCCTCGCTAATTGGAACGGCGCCCTGGATTGGGGTCGAAATCTGGGGGAGAACGTTATGTGAAGGCTTGAGTTGCGATGGTTCGGGGTGGGGGGTGGGGTTGGGGGGTGTCTGGATTGTCTTGGTCTGGGTTTGTTGTCTGGGGTTTGGGGGTTTGGGTTTGTTGTCTGGGGTTTGTTGTCTGGGGTTGTTTTGTCGTGGTTTGTTGTCTGTTGTCCGTGTTTGTTGTCTGGGTCTTGTGTTTGTTGTCTGTGTTTGTTGTTTGTGGTCTGCGGTCTGTGGTCTGTTGTCTGTTCTGTTGTCTGTTGTCTGTGGTCTGTTCTGTTGTTGCTGTCTGCTGTCTGCTGTCTGAGGAGTCTTCTACTGTTTATGGAATTGTGGAAAGTGTCTGTTTGGTGTCTGTTTGGTGTCTGTGTATTGTCAGTGGTCATCGTTGTTATATTCCTAAGTGTTCGTTTTATTGTCGGTGTTCATAGGCATTCACATTTAGTGTTCTGTTTACGATCACATGACATCTGAGGGAAAACGCACCAGCAAAACAGACAATGTAAACGGCATTAAAACGGAAATAGTAGAAGCAATTCAACAGAGATATTCAATTATCAAAAATTGAGAGGAGAGGAGGAGAGGGAGAGGAGAGGGGAGAGGAGAGGAGGGAGAGGAGAGGGAGAGGGAGAGGGAGAGGGAGAGGGAGAGGGAGAGAGAGGGAGGGGAGAGGGAGAGAGAGAGAGAGAGAGAGAGAGAGAGAGAGAGAGAGAGAGAGAGGAGAGAGGAGAGAGGAGAGGGAGAGGGAGAGGAGAGGGAGAGAGAGAGAGAGAGAGAGAGAGAGAGAGAGAGAGAGAGAGAGAGAGGAGAGAGAGAGAGGGAGGAAGAGAGAGGAGAGAGGAGAGAAAGAGAGAGAGAGAAAAAGAGACAGAAAGAAAGAATAAGAGAGAAGAAAACAAACCAAAACCACCCGTACCACAAGCCGCATCACACCACACCTAACCCCCCCCCCAAAACCTCTCCAACCAACCAACAAAAAACAACAACAACAACAAAAGCAACAAAACAACAACAACACGAGAACCCGCACCAGGTATAGGTATGTTGTTACATACATCATCTGGCACCGAGAGGCAGGCAGCCAGCCAGGCAGCAGGTGAGGGTAATGTTTACATATATCTGACACCGCTAGGACGCCAGATTTCTACCGACTCGGGTATCGATCTGGTCGCCTCTACCACCAACCTCGCTGCCACTCTCTTTGTACCAACCGGGGGGGAGGAGGGGGAGGGGGGGGGGGAGGGGGGAGGGGGAGGGAGAGTTTGTCTCACTGCCTCCTCCCCGTTGTTGCTTTCCTTTCTCTGTCTCCTTCTACGTTCGCTCTTGTTCCTTGGTTCGTTGGGCGTTTTTTTGGTTTTGTGATTTTTTTTCTTTCTTTGCTCTTCTTTTGGTTTGGGTTTGTTGTTCTTTTTTTCCCTTTTCTCATTCGTCGTCTCGTTCTTCTTCGTCTTCTCCGCTCTTATTCTCTCTTTCTCTATCTCTATCTCTCTCAATCTCTTTCTCTTTCTCTCTCTCTCTCTCACATTATAAAAATAAGTAAAAGGCAAAATAACTTCTGTGCTCATTCAGTTTGAAAATCCAGTTGCATCCAATTTATTTCGACACGTTTCGCCATTTTTTATTTTCTCCTTTTTTATCCTCATTTTATTCTATCCTATTTCTAAAAATATATATTCACTCTGTTAGACACATTACGTTCCCCGGCGCGTTCCACAAACGTTCGCTCGGCAGGACGCTACACAATGGGAAAAGACCTTACTTTGGTGAAAACTTTCCTCACACACACAGACCGTTTCTGTCCTTTTTCCCCCCAAGTTTCGGTCGTCTGTCTGACGCACAGCTTTCGTTTTTTTTTCTATTTTCCTGTCTCTCTCTCTCTTTCTTTCTTTTTTATTTTCACTGTCTTTCCAAGGTTTATTTCTCTGTGTCTGTCTTTCTGTAAGGTGTCTCTGTCTCTCTGTGTCTCCGTCTCTCCATCTCTCCATCTCTCTCCCTCTCTTTCTGTCTCTCCATCTCTCTGTCTCTCCATCTCTCTATCTCTCTATCTCTCTGTCTCTCTGTCTCCTGTCTCTCGTCTCTCTCTCTCTCTCTCTCTGTCTCTCTGTCTCTCTGTCTCTCTGTCTCTCTGTCTCTCTGTCTCTCTTCTCCTCCTCCCTCCCCTCTCCCTCCCTCTCTCCCTGCAAGAGCAGTTAATGCCGATGAATATTCTTTAATCTGCATAGTTCCCTTTCCCACGTTTTCCTTCCTCCGCCCCAGTTCCCCTGTTCCACATATATCTCTCTTTTTCTCTTTCTCTCTTTGATCTATATACATATTTTTTTTATCATGTTTCTCCTTTCTCTTTGGCTTTATTCAAAGGGCGTCTGTTATCTTGTTATTTTGTTTCTGCACGTGTGTTTTATCATTTTCTTTCTCGCTCTTCCTCTCTCTCTCTCTTTCTCTCTCTTTTTCTCTTTCTCTTCTCTCTTCTTTCTTCTTTCTCTCTCTTTCTTTCTCTCTCTTTTCTCTTCTCTCTTCCTCTCTCTCTTCTCTCTCTTTCTCTCTCTCTTCTCTCTTATTCTTTCTTCCTCGTCTGTCTATCTCACCTACGGATCTTCCCTCGTTATTATGTTTCCGAAATTATCATCCGGTCCTACTTTCCCCTTTCTCGTATCGTCTCCAATTTCCATATTCCCTCGACCCGTCTTTCTCTCGCTCCCTTTCGCTCGTCTTTATCTACCGTTCTGTTTCCCTCTTCTCGTTCTGCTTCTACCCTTTTTTTTTTTTTTTTTTTTTTTTTTTTTTTTTTAAGCTGTCAGTAAACTTCCCCTCTTCCCTCCCCTCCTTTTCTCTCCATTTCTCTCTTCCTCTCTCACCTCCCTCACTCCTTCTCCCCTCTCCCCTCATCCTCCTCCCTATCTCACTTCCTTCTGTCCCTCCCTCTCCTCCTCTCCCTCACTCCTCACCCTTCACTCTCCTCCCCTCTCCCCTCTTTCAACCCCACCCTCCCCCCCAAGCTCCCCTCAATCCTATTTGAATGTGTCAATGTATCTTGGTCTCTCTCTATTCCTTTTTTTACAATCGCTGAAAAAAACGTAGTTATATTTTTTTAATACTTATTCATTTATATTCTTATTATTTCTATTTCCGCCTCTCCCTTCTTTCTGTATCTTGGTCTCTCTCTATCCCTTTTTTTACAATTGTCGGAAAAAACGTATTTATATATTTTTTAATACTTATTCATTTATATTCTTATTATTTCTATTTCTGTCTCTCCCTTCTTTCTGTATCTTGGTCTCTCTCTATCCATTTTTTACAACCGTCGGAAAAAACGTACTTATATTCTTTTAAATACTTATTCATTTATATTCTTATTATTTCTATTTCCGCCTCTCCTTTCTTTCCGTAGCTTGGTCTCTGTGTCTCTTTTTACGATCTTCGAAAATGAAAGTACTTTGACTTTTTTTAATACTTATTCATTTAATATATTTTTTTCTTTCTTTTCTGTACTTCTTACTTTTATTTTTTCTCTCATTTTGACTTTTTTATATTTATCCATTTATATTTTTTCTTTCTTTCTGTATCTTCTTATTTTTTTTTTTTTTTCTCTCGAATATATATATTTTTAAACTTTTTTTTCCCGATATCCTTTCTTTCCCAGGTCTCTCCCTCTCCCATCTCCCCCCCCCCATGCACTCTCCTCCCTAACCCCAATGCCTCTCAACCCTCATTTCCTCTCCCTTATCAACGCTTCCCCTTCCCCTTCCCCTTTTCTATGCACCTCTCAATTCCTCTCACCCACCCCTATTTTTCCCCCCTCTTCCTCCTCTCCCTTCCCTATTTTAACCCCCATCTCCCTCCTTCTCCTATCCCATTCCCCCCATCATCCCCCCTTCGCCCCTTCCCCCATCCCTCCCTATCACCCTCCCCTACCCCCATTCCCTCCTATCACCTCCTCCCCCCCTATCCCTCCCATCCATCCCTCTCCCCTTCCCCCCATCCCAATCCATCCTTTCCCGCCAACAACACCCTTTCATGTTTCATATCACCCCTCCCTCCTCCCCACCCACCCCCAACCTGCCCCCCTCACCCCGCCCCACCCCGCCCACCTCCCCCCGCCCAATGGTTCAGATGCCGATCGATATAATCTCGCATTCCTTGCCTGTGGGCGGCCGTCGCGTTACGGACACTTTGGGGCGAGTTTCCCCTCCGTCCGGGCGGCGGTGACGGCTGGTATTGTGTGTGCGGGCGTGTATCAATATATAGTAAGGTGTGTTGTGCGTGTGTATATCATACAAATGTTGTGTGTGTGTGGTGTTGTGTTGTGTGTTGTGTTATATATGTATATATATATATATTATATATATATATATATATATATATTTAATATATATATATATATATTTATATAATGTGTGTGGTGTGTGTGTTGTGTGTGTGTGTGTGTGTGTGTGTGTGTGTATACGCAGGCGCGTGACACACACACACACACACACACACACACACACACACACACACACACACACACACAACACAAACACACACACACACACAACACAAGCACACACAACACACGACACAAACACACAACACACACACACACACACACACACACACACACAACACACTATATATACATATATATGTTTTTTTTCATACGTTACATCGTGTGGTGTTTACCTTGGCGATATCTCTTTAGGGATTCTGAAGTGATGCTTAACGAGAGAAACAATGATGTTTTTTTTATAGTCCACGAACATGAGATATTTGATGATGCTCGTAGCCACTTCCATGTGTTAGATAATGCATTACGTTCATTATGCTAGATAATAATTATCTTACTCTAGCATTATCCCCCTATCCCCCCCCCCTTATCCCTCCCCTCATCCCTCCCCCAGATAATAGATATATAGCTAGATGATGCTAGAGTAAGTATATCTCAAATATATCTCTCATTAACTCGCTTTGAAATACCAGTTTATATTCATCAGTGGGTCAGATAATCTTTGTTATGTTACTTACACCTTTATAATAGATATTGATTTTTTTAAACTAAATGTGGTACTTCAAAGATCTTATTAACACGTCTGATAGGATTCTAAAAATTGAAGTGAGTTTGACAAAGAAAAAATACGTAATAATGTTGTTCTGTTCATGTTCATATTTTCAATAACAGTAATAATAATCACATTTCCTTACTAAAGATAACTTTTTTTTTTTTTTTTTTTTTTTTTTTTTTTTTTTTCTAAGCGGTCCCAAAGATAACTTTATAAAGGATTAAATGATATATATATTATTTTACTATTTCATTCTGTGTGCGTTTGAACGACATTTTTCAGCCAACGAGAAATCATATTTTCGTTTTTTTTTTTTTTTTTTAATATATATTTCTCTCTATTTCGAATGCAGCGTTCACATTTACAGACAAGTTGATCTTTTATACATAAGCATTATAAATTTAATTGTCTTTTGGGGGGAACGGAAATGAAAACTGTTGATAGGGTTTCGATGAAATGATGAAATATATATGAATCAAGTCACCTAAAAGGAATATATTTTTTTTATATATAGTACAAAAAATAGTAAAAATCTTTTTAAAAAAATGAGTAAAAAGAAGAAAGAAACAGACGAGAAAAGGCAAAAAGAAACCAGTGGCAAAAAATAAAGAAGGAAAGAAAAGAAAAGAAAAGAAGAAAGAAAGTAAAAAAAAAAAAAAAAAAAAAAAAAAAAAAGACACACACACATACACTGACATACACAATATAATAGGAATTGCGTTGAAATATTCCGAATAACTACAGAAAATATTTCCAGTGCAAGCAGAAACATTAGCATCTAAACATTTTAAACTTTATCCAGAAATGTTTTAGTGCAAGCGAAGTAACATTAGAGATTATATATATTTCTCTCCTCTCTCTCTCTCTCTCTCTCTCCTCTCTCTCGCTCTCTCGCTCTCTCTCTCTCTCCTCTCTCCTCTCTCTCTCTCTCTCTCGCTCTCTCTCTCTCTCTCTCGCTCTCTATCATCTCTTATCTCTCTCTTCTCTCTCTCTCTCTCTCTCTCTTCTCTCTCTCCTCTCTCCTCTCTCTCTCCTCTCTCTCTCTCTCTCTCTCTCTCCCTATCTCTATCATCTCTATCTATCTCTATCTATCTCTATCTATCTCTATCTATCTCTATCTATCTTATCTCTCTCTATCTCTCTCTATCTCTCTCTATCTCTCTCTATCTCTCTCTATCTCTAATCTCTATCTCTAGTAAAACCTCAGAAATTTAGAAATAAAAAAAAACCTGCGAATATGAAAAAGAAAAAAAACACTTAAAAAACACAAAGAAAATGAATGCTATTAAAACACATTATACCAACACATGTAATTTCCAAAGACGCCGCAAACCAAACAATTCTTCATTGCAAAGGAAAGTGATTATCCGCTCCTCCCAACTTCCCCTCAAAACCCCCATTCCCTACCCCCACCCCATCCCGCAACCCCATTCCCATTCCCCACAACACCCGATTCCAATTCCCCAATGCCACCCCTCCCCCAACAACAACCCCATCCCCTGCCCCCTCCCACCCACCCACCCGCCACACAACACTCCTCCCCCAACAAAACCACCCTGCCCCCCCACCCGACCCACAAACCCCCCAAAAAAATACAAAAAAAACAACAACAACAACAACAAACACTTGCAGATCTTTTGCAACGACACCCTGTGGTAAATGCCTGCATCTTGCAAACACCGCGACCTCTCTTTATTGCAAGTATTCAACGAGGGTCGTAATATCACCATTGGAAATATCTGGAAGGTGGAGGGAGGGATTGGGGGGGAGGGATAAGGGGGGGGGATTGGGGGGGAGGGATTAGGGGAGAAGGGATGAGGAGGGTGGGATTGGGGAAGGGATAGGGGAGGAGGGATGAGGAGGGTGGGATTGGAGGGGAGGATTGGGGGGGGGAGGGATTGTGGGGGATAAGGGGAATAAGAGGGGAGGAAATAAGAGGGGGTAGGGATTGGGGGAGAGATTTAAGAGAGGGAGGGATAGGGCGGAGAGGATAAGAGAGGGGAGGGATGGGGGAAGGGTATGGGATGGAGGGATTTGGGGGAGATGGATGAGTGGGGGTGGGATAAGAGAGGGATGGGATTTAAAGGGGGAAGGATAGAGGGGAAGGATTGGGGAGGAGGGATAAGGATGGGGTTGGGGAGGGATTAAGGGGTAAGAGTACGCCAGAAGATTGGGGGGAGCAATCGGTGATGGGACTTGGGAGAGGGAATAACGAGCGGCAGAGATTGGGTGAGGGATAGGGGCGGAGGTATTTTGGGGATAAGGATAAGGGAGTGGAGGGATAAGGGGAGAGAGAGGAATAAGAGGGAGGTATGGGAGGGATTGGAGGAGGGAAAGAGGTTTGAAGGAGTGTGGGAGGGTTAAGGAGTTGGGGAGAGTTGAAGGCTGACGGGCAGTGGAGGAGGAAGGGACGGGGAGGTGTGTGGGAGGAGGGATGGAAGGGGTGAAGAGGGGGGGTGAGTGGTGGATTGAGTGGCAGAGGGAGGGATAGGTGAGGGTTAATCAGAGATCGACAGATTAGACAGAAAAAGAGAGAAAAGAGAGAGAGAGACGGAAGAGAAAGAGATAGAAGAGGGGGAGGAGAAATGAGGGAGGACCAGACGGATTACAAAAGGTGAGAAGAGATGAAGAGAGGCAGCATACAAAATTAGAGAAAGAGAGGAGATAAGAGAAGAGAAGAGGAGCAGGACAGATATAGAGAAATAGGAAAAGGGAGAGAAGATCAGAATGATAAGAAAAAGATAGATGAGAGAGACGGGGAAAGGAAAGAGAGAGAGAGAGAGAGGATGATGAGACAGACAGAAAGACAGATAGGATCAAAAAGGGTAGACAAAACGAGAGAAAGAGAGAGAAGCAAGTCAGGACAGACAGATAGAATTAAAAATGAAACAAAGACAGGAATTTCTGAATATATCAAATTCATGACGAATGTTTATGAAGCAGAGGAATCCATTGTACAAAGCGAAACGAAACGGAACGAAGAGGAGAGGAGAGGAGAGTAGAAAGGAAAAGACAATTAGATCTTCGTTATTACCTCGATTAACCATAACAAAAATAACTAATGGGGGCGCAACTCCCCCCCCCCCCCGTCCCCAGACTGTCTTCAGCTCTCCCTCTCCCACCCTAACCCCTGACACCCTAGTTCCTCTCCCATCCCCTACCCCTCTCCCCCTTCCCCTGCCCCTCTCCCACTTCATTTCCCCCACCCCTCTTCCTCCATCCCATCATCCCCATCCCCCTACCCCTCTCCCACTAGCCCCCCCCCCATCATCACCCAGGGAAATCCTACATACCAAAACCATAAATATTCCCCCCCCTCCCCAACCCCCCATCCTGCTAACCAAACACGCGCATCCCCCTTCCCCTCCACCCCAAGCTCCCTAACCCCACTCACTCTCCCCTTTCTCTCTTTCTCTATCTGTCTGTGTCTGTATCAGTCTCTCTCTCTCTCTCTCTTCTCTCTCTCTCTCTCTCACTCTCTTTCTCCCCTTTCTCTCTTTCACTGTCTGTCTGCCTTGTCTCTCTCTCTCTCTCTCTTTTCTCTCCATTTCTCTCTCTCTCTACCTGTCTGTCTGCCAGTCTCTCTCTCTCTCTTTCTCTATCTGTCTGTCTGTTTGCCTTTCTCTCTCTCTCACTTTCATCACCCTTCCCCTTTAGCACATTTTCTCCGCAGACTTCTTTTCGCCTTTCATTTGTCTTTCTCAAATACTACTTATTCCATTCTGCTTCCCCTAACTTTATCGCATTTTTTTGGCTCACTTCCCCCTTTCTCTCGCCAACTCTGGTGTCGGTTTCCCTCGGTGCCTTTCCTTCAACTTCACTGTTTTCATTTCTCGCTTTTTCGAGTTTTTTTTTCTCTCTTTTTTTTTTTTTTTTTTTTTTTTTTCTTTTCCTCTGTTTGGCTGTCTCTGTCTCTGTCTCGGTCTCTCTCTGTCTCTTCTCTCGATCTTTCCTCTTCCTCTCTCTCGATCTTTCCTCTTCCTCTCTCTCGATCTTTCCCTCTTCTCTCTCTCGATCTTTCCTCTCTCTCCCTCTCTGTCGATCTTTCCTCTTCCTCTCTCTCTCTCTTTCCCTCTTCTCTCCTCTCTCTCTCTCTCTCTCTCTCTCTCTCTCTTCCCTCTCTCTCTCTCTCCTCTCTCTCCTCTCTCCCCTCTCCCTCCCCCTCTCCTTCTTCCTTCCCCCTCTCCTCTCCTCTTCTCTCCTTCTCCCCTCTCCTTCTCTCCCTCTCTCTCCCTCTACATTGTGTATGAGTTTGCAATTGTGTTTATGTTTGTGTCTGCACGTAGGTATGTGCATCTGTAAGTGTGTCTGCATACTTAGAACGGACGTGAACCACCTCTACGGCTTTGTTTACCAGAGTTTAAAACTTTTTTCCTCCGAAATCAAGAATTACGGGTCTTTTGGCAGTTAAAGTGCTTTAGTCAAAAAGGGAAAAACAAAAAAATATTGGTGGTGCCTGACGTTAGGAACCCCCCCTCCCTCCTCCCTCCCTTCCCCTTCTCTCTCCCTCCCCTCTTTTATCTGGTTATTGAAAAATGCGAAATAAAAAAATTGAGCTCCCTCTCTCGCTGAATGTGTGAGCATGCACGCACACACACACATACACGCACATATACACACCCACACACAACATACACACATATCCCACACACATACACGCACACACACAATACGCATACATACACATACGCATACACATACACACACATACACGCACGCATACGATCAACACCACACCACCACATACAACATACAACCACACACACGCACACACAACACACACAAACACACACATAGTATGTTTTCAAAGTATTGCAATGACATGTTTTTCTTGTACATTTCCCCCAGATATACCCAATATCACTCATTATCAAAGGGATATAATAATAACACACCCAAATAAGAAAATATTTTCAAAAACTACGTCGCGTTTTTTCAGCACAATTTTCTCGGGCACAATCCAAGTTGGCATATCTAATCAGAATTTAATTAAACTGAGCAAGCGATGACAGGATGGTCGCCATCCCTTAGAGGTGATACTACCCCCCCCCCCCCCTCCATCCCACCTTACCCCCCCCTCCCCTCCCTCCTCTCCCTCCCTCCCTATCTCTTGTTTTCTATCCCACCTCCCTGTTTCTCCATATCCTGTTTTCTCTCGCCTTCCTTCTGTCTCTCCATCTCCTGGTTTATCCTCCTTCCCCTATCTCCCTATCTCCCTATCTCCCTATCTCCCTTCCTCCTCTATATTTTTCCATCTCCTGATTTCCTCCCCCTTCCTCTATCTCCCCTCTCTCCATTCTATTTTTTCCCTATCTCCACTATCTCCATACGTCCTACCTACTTGTCTATCTATTCATCTATCTATATACTCGTACACATATACTGTTCATTGATTGATTTAATTGCTGAAATATCTGTGATAATAATGAGCCATATGTAAAATGGAAAACAATGATTATATCTATTTATCTGTCTGTCTGTCTGTCTGTCTGTCTGTCTGTCTGTCTGTCTGTCTGTCTGTCTGTCTGTCTGTCTATCTATCTATCTTTTTATCTATCTATATATCTATATCTATCTATCTATCTATCTATCTATTTATCTATCTATTTATCTATCTATCTATCTATCTATCTATCTATCTATCTATCTATCTATCTATCTATCTATCTATCTATCTATCTATCTATCTATCTATCTATCTATCTATCTATCTATTCATTTATCTATCTATCTATCTCTCTCTATATATATACACACAGGAAAATAAAAAGAAAGAAGAAAAAAAAATTACAATAGACAAGCTTATGGCATTCAGTTAATTTAATGAAGGAAATGCAGAGAGGAAAATCCAGAAGAACGCGGGGGAGAGTTACGCGAACGCCAGACTGAGATGCAATTAGCAATCCTGACAACCAGCGCTTACACGAACGCTATCCGACTGCACGCTCTTGTCGACGGAGAGATCGAAAAGTTCCCGCGCGAATTTCGAAAATCTTTGCGAGTGGGAAGAAACGGGGAGAGGGATAAGGAGGGATTGTGGCGAGTGGGAATGAGAGGGATGAGAGGGAAGAGAAGGAGGAGAAGGAAGAAGGAAGAGGGAAGAGGGAAGAGAGAGAGAGTCAGTGAGAGAGAGTTAGAGAGAGAGAGTTAGAGAGAGAGAGTTAGAGAGAGAGAGTTAGAGAGAGAGAGAGAGAGAGAGAGAGAGAGAGAGAGGAGAGAGAGAGAGAGAGAGAGAGAGAGAGAGAGAGAGAGAGAGAGAGAGAGAGAGAGAGAGAAAGAGAGAGAAAAGAGAGAGAGAAGAGAGAGAGAAGAGAGAGAGAGAGAGAGAGAGAAGAGAGAGAAGAGAGAGAGATGAAGAGAGAAGAGAAGAGAGAGAGAGAAGAGAGAGAGAAGAAAGAAGAGAGAAAGTGTGAGAATGAAGACGGATAGAGAGAAGAGGTATGAGAATATGGGGAGATGAAGATGGAGCGTGAGAATGAAGAAGGGAAAGAGTGAGAGTCAGAGAGGGAGAGTGAAAGGGAGGGATAGATAGATAAATAGGATTTAGATAGATAGATAGATAGATAGATAGATAGATAGATAGATAGATAGATAGATAGATAGATAGATAGATAGATAGATAGATAGATATAGAATAGGATAGATGGGTAGACAAATGATAGATAGATAGACAGATAGAGAGGAGGGAGTGAGAAAGCGAGAAAGTGACCAAGAGAGAAAGAGACCAAGAGAGAGATAGACAGAGAGACAGACAGATAGATATAAATAGATAGAGAGAGTGAAAGAAACACAGAGGAGAAAACAGAAAAAACTAAGAAAAACACGAGACAAAAACAAACAAATAAACAAAACAAAAAAAAAACAAACAGCACACGAAAAGTACCCCATGGACCCCTCCCCTCCAAAACCCCCCTTCTCCCGTCTCCCCCCTTTCGAGCCATCCCATCCCGACCACCCCATCGTACCCTTCCCCATCGTCCCTCTCCAACCACCCTTTCCCGCCTCATCCCCCTCCAA
>NW_020868893.1:143675-151175 GCF_003789085.1 Penaeus vannamei
ATGTGAGGGTGCAGAGGAGGAGAGAGGGAAGAGAGAGAGAGAGAGAGAAGAGAAGAGAGAGAGAGAGAGAGAAAGAGAAAGAGAAAGAAGAGAAAGGAGGAAAGAAAGAGAAAGAGAAAGAGAAAAGAGAAAGAGAAAGAGAAAGAAAGAGAGAAAGAGAAAGAGATAAAGAGAAAAGAGAAGAGAAAGAGAAGAGAAAGAGAGAGAAAGAGAAAGAGAAAAGAGAAAGAGAGAGAGAGAGAGAAGAGAAAGAGAAAAGGAGAGAAAGCAGAAAAAGAGAGAAAAAAAGAATACCAGACTTTCCCCCCCCTTCCTCTCCCTCCCCTCCCTCCCTCCCCCTCCCCAACCCCCTCTCTCCCCTCCCAACCCCCCCCTCTCTCCCCTCCCAACCCCGCCCCCCCTCTCTCCCCTCCCCAACCCCCCCCTCCCCCCCCACCTCCCCCCACACACCTTTTAGGTTCCACTGGCCCTGCACGGCGATCATCTATATCTCCTGCAACAAAGTCTTGCAGATGGTCTTAGACAGCGCCTTGGAAACGACTGTGGAGATCTCTTATCTTATCTTCTCGCAGGCTGATAAGGAGCATCTCGACTGATATGGCTGGCGATAAGGTGTTAGGTGTCTTTTATTCGTTTGTTTGTTTCGCATCGGATGGGTGGGTGTGTTGTTTATGGCTGGTATTCGGGTCTTTTTGTTTTTGTCTGTCTGTTGTCTGGTTTGTCTGTTCTTTGTTTGGTCTGTCTGTCTGTCTTGTCTGTCTGTTCCTGTCTCTCCCTCTGTTTCTGTTTCTGTCTCTCTTTCTGTGTCTTTTCTGTCTCTCCCTCTGTCTCTCTCTCTGTTTCTGTCTCTCCCTCTGTTTCTGTCTCTATCTATCCTTCTCTATCTATCTATCTAGCCTCTAACCCCAGTCTCCCTCTTTGTTTCTTTACCTTTCTCCCCTTTTCTCCTCTCTCGCACACCCTTCCGCCATCTATCTATCTTCTTTTCCTCCTTCTATCTTTCTCACCCGCCCCCCTCTCTCATCTACCTCTTTGTCCTTCTCTTCTATCTCTCCTCTCGTCTTCCTTTCTTCCCCTCTTTCTCTCTCATTTCCTCTCTTCCCTTAATCCTTCCTCTTTTCTCTCCTTTTCTCTCATCTGTCTCTTTTCTTCCCTCTTCATCTGTCTCTCCTCTTCCTTACTTGCTCTCGTCTTCCTCCTCCTCTCCATTCTTTCTACCCTTCTCCTATCCTCTCTCTCTCTCTTATCTATCTCCTCTTTCACTATCGTCTGCGTCTTCTTCCCTTTCGACTTTCTCTTCTCTTCCTTTCTTTCCTTTTCTCTCTATTCCTCTCCATCTTTTCTGCCACTCCTTTCCTCCTTGCCTTCTCTCTCCTCTCCTTTTTCCTTTTCTTCTCCTTTAATCTCCCTCTTCTCTCTCTCTCTCTCCTTTCCTATCTCTCTTTCCCTTTCTTCTCCCTCCTCCTCTCCTTCCCTCTCCTCCTCTCCTCCTCTCTCCTCCCCTCTTCCTCTCATCTCCCTCTTCTCTCCCTCCCCTCCTTCCTCTCCTCTTCTCTCCTCCCCTCTCCCTCTTCTCTCCTTCCCTCTTCTTTCTCCCTCCCTCCTCCTCTCCTTCCCTCTCCCTCTCATCTCCCTCTTCTCTCCCTCCTTGTCTACACCCATTAGTCTTCTCTCTAGACCGATTCACCGACCAGTGTTCACGACATTCTGAACATAACCCGCTCACCGTTGCTCCTGTGTTCACGCTACAATGAACACAGTTACGGCTCAGACATCGTGGAACAAAATTAAGGATGGGGAGGGAGCTTGTCGTACCGTAAATTGTGTACCGTTGTACCATTCCAGTATAAAAAAAAAAGTTTGGCGGTTCCAAAAGTTAGGAAGGGACTTGGTTGGACTGTAGATTGTACCATTGTGCCATACCAAGCGTACCAACGTCGTAGTCTTAGAATTATTGAAGAAAAAGGGGAACTTTCCGTATCATATATTGCACCGTTGTACCATACCGGTCGGATGAGCTTCGTGGCTGAACATTAGAGAAGAGAGAAAATATTTCTGTCCCACAAATTGTGCTGCTGTACCATACCCACCAAAACGTGCCTCTTATATCACCCTGGAGGAGCGGATTCTGAGAAATCTTAGATTATATAACTCATTTCTTGTTTCGTCTCAATGTTAGCTGGCTTTCCAACGCTGTGAGTGAAAAGTGGTGTGCGGGCCGTAGGGTTTAACAGGAGAAGAGAGAGAGAGAGAGAGAGAGAGAGAGAGAGAGAGAGAGAGAGAGAGAGAGAGAGAGAGAGAAGAGAGAGAGAGAGAGAGAGAGAGAGAGAGAGAGAGAGAAGAGAGATAGAGATAGATAGATAGATAGATAGATAGATAAATAGATAGAGAGAGAGAGAGAGAGAGAGAGAGAGAGAGAGAGAGAGAGAGAGAGAGAATGTGTGCAGGGCATTTTTTTTCATATATGTGTATTATTATTTAATTATGTTCTCCTTTTCATATTCATTATCCATGTTTTCTTATTCTTTCTTTCTTTCTCTCTTTAGTCACACTTGATTTATTTACATTTCTCTTCATTCATCTCTTCTTTCCCCTACCCTTTCCTTCTCTTCTCTTCTCTGTCTCTTTCTTTCCGTTTCCCCATCATCTGCCCTCTCTTGCTCTCCCTCTTTCGCTAATTAACTTTTTCCCCACTTCTTTATCTTCTCCCTCTCTTCATCCCCTTTCTATATCGATTCTCTCGCTACCTCTCTTCTTTTCCTCCCACCTCTCCCTTTCTCCTTTCCTTCCACCTCTTCCTCTCTCCTTCTCTTTCACCCTTCTTATCTTCCCACACCCCATCTCTCTCTTCCTTTCTTTCTCTCTCCATCCTCTCTCCCTCTCCTTACTTATTCTTCTCTCCTGTCCCTTCTCCCCTCATCTTTTTTTATCTCTCTCCCCTCCTTCTATCCTATCTCCTCTCCTTCTCTCTTCTTTTTCCTTTCTCCTCACCGCTCACTCCTCCTTTCCCCTCACCGCTCTCCCCCTCACTCTCCTCCCGCTCTGTTCTCTCTCTCCTCTCTTTCTTCCCTCTCCCCTCTCTCCTCATCTCTCTCTCTCCTCTCCCCTTCTTCCCCTCTCCTTCACCGCTCTCTCCTCTCCTCCTCTCTCTCTCCTCTCCTCTCCTTTCTCTTTCTCCTTCTCCCCTCTCTTCTTTCCCTTTCCCCTCTCTCCTCTCTTCTCTCCAGTCTTCCCCATCTCTCCCCTCGCCGCTCTCTCCTCTCCCTCCTCTCGCCTCTCCTCTCTTTCTCCCCTCTGTCCTTTCTCCTCTCCTTCTCCCCTCTCTCCTCTCTTTCTTCTCCCCTTCTCCCTTCACCGCCTCTCTCCTCTCCCTCCTCTCTTTCTCCCCTCTTACTCTCTCCTTTCTCCTCTCCTTCTCCCCTCTGTCCTTTCTCCTCTCCTTCTCCCCTCTGTCCTTTCTCCTCTCCTTCTCCCCTCTCTCCTCTCCTTTCCTTCTCCCCTCTCTCCTCTCTTCCCTTCAGTCTTTTCCATCTCTCCCCTCGCCGCTGCCTCCTCTCCCTCCTCTCGCCTCTCCTCTCTTTCTCCCCTCTGTCCTTTCTCCTCTCCTTCTCCCCTCTTTCGGTCGATACTTTAAACCCCATTTTTCTTTGTTTTCCCTCCGCTGATTCTTCGCTTTTGGTCATACCAATTTTGTCCTTTTCTCTTTCCATTAGACCGTACATGCTCCGTTTGTTTTTCTCCTGTTGCTCTCTCTCTCTCCTTCGGTTTGTTTCCCTATTTCTTTTTTTTTCCTTCTTTTCTTCTTTTTTGATTTGTTTTGTTTTGTTTGTTTTTTCTGTTTGGATTTTTTCCTATTTACTTGTCTTTCTTCCTGTGTGTTTTTTTTTTTTCTTTCTTTTCATTTCATTTCTATGGCTCTTCCTATTTCATTTTGTTTTCTCTATCTCTTTCTCCTAGTCTTACTCTTCTCTTTCTTCCTCTTTCATCTCCCGGTCGCCACAACTCCCTCTCCCTATCACCTACTCCCTTTGCTTCATTCTCCTCACTCCATCACCTACTTCCCTCTCCCCTTCTCCCCATCATCCCACTCCCTCTTCCCCTCTCCCATCCCTCCTTCATCCCCACCCTCTCCCCGTCCCTTCATTCCCCTTCCCTCATCCCCTACCTCTTCCCCTCTCCCCATTCTGCTCATTCCCCCTCTCCCATCTGCTTCATTCCCCTCCCTCCTTCACTCCCCTTCCCCTCTCCCCATCCCTCATTCCCCTCCTACCTTCACCCCCTCCCTTATTCCTTCTCTCCCTCTCCCTCTCCCCATCACCCATGTTAGCACCCCGTATATCTGACAACGAGGGCGCTATGGGGAGTTTATGCCCCCTCTTGGGACCCAAACTGACAGCATGACCGGGATACTCAGCATGACCTATGTTGACCCTCATGCCTGCTTATGATACTGGATGAGATTGTTGGGTGTCCGTAGGGAGGGGGGAGGGGGGGAGGGGGGGGAGGGGGTCAGGGGATTGGGGTGGGTGGGGAGGTTGAGAGGAGGTGGGGAGGTGTGAAAAGGGTTTTGAATGTTTTGCTCTCTCTCTTTTTCTTTCCTTTTATCTGTCTCTCTGTGTCTGTCTGTCTTTTGGTCTCTGTCACTCTCTGTTTCTTATCTCTGTCTGCGTCTCTCTCTCTTTCTCTCCCTTGTATTCTATCTCTGTCTCCGTCTCTCTCTTTCTCTCCCCTTGTCTCTTATCTCTATCTCAATCTCTCTCTTTCTCTCCCCTTGTCTCTTATCTCTATCTCCGTCTCTCTCTCTTTCCCCTCCCCCTCTCCCTCTCTCTCACGCATAAACCACAAAATAAGAATTCTAAAGTTCGAAAACAGAAAAGAAAGGGAAAAAGAAGAAAAAAAAACTGAATGCATTAAAACTAATCTCTGTGTCACCATACAACACAGATCATTAGCATAAAGGAATGGAGTTCGGAATTAAATGCTATAATTATCATAGTAATTCCATCACGCCTTGGATGGCATTTAATACCTACCTTCGTATGCTGTGGTGAAATGGTGGTGAAATGGTGGTGAAATGGTGGTGGTGGTGGTGGTGGTGGTGGTGAAGTGGTGGTGAAAGTGGTATGGTGGTGAAGTGGTGGTGAAAGTGGTGGTGAAAGGTGGTGGTGAAGTGGTGGTTGAATGGTGGTGTGGTGTGAAATGGTGGTGTGGTGGTGTGGTGAAATGGTGGTGAAATGGTGGTGATGATGTGGTGGTGGTGTGAAATGGTGGTGAAATGGTGGTGAAATGGTGGTGAAGTGGTGGTGAAATGGTGGTGAAATGGTGGTGAAATGGTGGTGGTGGTGGTGGTGAAGTGGTGGTGAAATGGTGGTGAAGTGGGTGGTGAATGGTGGTGAAAGTGGTGGTGTGGTAGTGGTGGAATGATAGCAGTGATGATAAAGATGGCGTTAAAAAAAAATAATGACAGTTCTTATGATAATGATGTTTATATGTAGATGAGCCTTAATGCCTAACTATTTATACTTAATTAGGTAATTAGCTTGGGAAAAAATTTAGTTAAACGAAAATAGAAAATTTGCAAAAAAAAAAAAAAAAGGATAATTTCAGGGAAAATTTATAGATTCTTGTTCTTAAGGTAGAAAAGATAAGGTAATGTAGATGATTTATAATTTGATAGGTTTCTGCGCAAAAAAAAAGTAATTAAATACTTTAGCTAGTCCTTGTACTTACACATTAACAATGACATATGGCGATTTTTAATTCTGTTTTGTTGTGTTTATGACTTTATTGATTATTTTTTTTTTATATTTTACATCTTTAATAGCAAGTGATATGAATTCTATTTTTTTGTTTTATCTTTCATTTCTTATATTTGCATATCTTTTTATTTATTCATCTTTTTCATCTCTCTTTATCCCCCCTTTTCCTCTTTCCCTCTTTCCCTCTCTCCCTTTTTCCACCATCCTCTTTTCTCCCTCTTTTCCCCTCTCTCTCCCTCTTTTCCTCTCTCTCACTCTCTCCCTCTCTTCCTCTTTTCCCTCTCTCCCCTCTCCCTCTTTTCTCTCCTTTCCCTCTCCCCTCTCTTTTCCCTCTCTCCCTCTCCTTTCATACATCTTTTTTTTCTCATTTCTATCTGTGTGTGTGACTAAGTCGTGTATTTCGTGCTGTTATGTGGCTTTCCGTCTGTTTTTTGCCGTCAGTCAGAAGAGCGAAAGGTCAGCTTATCGGCCTTTTGAAAATACCAAAAGTTGGAGAAGGAGAGAAGAAGAAGAAGAAAGGGGAGGAGGGGAGAATAGAGGAGGAGGCGGAGAAGGATGGAGGTGGAAAGGGAGGAAGGGGGAAGGAGGAGGAGGAGGAGATGGAGGGAGAAAAAAGGAGGAAGAAGAAAAAAGAGGAAGGGAGGAGAGGAGAGGAAGGGAAGGAGGAGGAGGAAGAGGAGTAAAGAGAAGGAGAAGAAAAGGAGAGGAAAAAGGAGGAAAAGAAGGAAGAGGAGGAAGAGGAAGAGTGGAGGATGATGAGAAGGATGGGGATGAGTGACGTGGAAGCGGAATAAGAACAAGAAAGGAAAAAGAAGAAGGATAACCAAACAAGGAAGGTGGGAGAAGGGAATGATGAAAGGGCAAAAAGAAGAAGAAAAGAGACGAAAAGAAACGAAAAGTAAAACGAACAAAGACTAAAACCCCCATAATAATAATTATTATTATTATTTTGCTTTTCCCTTTTTCTTTTCTTTTCATTTCTCTTTTTTTGCATTTTATTTATTCATTCTTTTGCCGGATTAACTGCCCCTTTTCTTTCGTTTCTTCCTCATCAAAGTGTCAACGAGAAACGGAGAACCAGATATCGAAAAAAGATAAAGGAGAATGACAAGGAAAAGATAATGAAGTGCCCAAGATAATGAAAAAAGATAAAAAAAAAGATAAGATAATACAAGATAAAGTACCCAAGATAATAAGATAAAAGATAAGATAATACAAAACGACGAACAAGAATAAGATATAATCAGTACTTACTTTGACAGGTTTTCTTCCTCCAAATGCTTCAGCTTCTTCTTCCTCTTCTCGTCTCTCCTGTCTTCTCTTTTCTTCTTCTTGTCCTCCATGTCCGGGTTTGTGTGGCAGTCGACCTCTTCCACCAAGAGTTGTTGTTGTAGCTGTTGTTGCTGTAGTTGCTGTGCTTGGAGTTGCGACTGTTGCAGCTGTATTTGTTGCTGCGGTGGTGAAGGTTGTAGCTGTATCAGCTGTTGTTGCTGTGGAGGCTGCAGTTGATGTTGCTGCAGTTGGTGTTGTTGTTGCTGTTGATGCTGCTGCTGCTGCTGTTGTTGCTGGTGATGGTGCTGCTGCAGCTGCTGGTTCACATCCAGATCTTGTACTTGGGCGTCGACCTCGAGGGGCCGGATGTTGTTTTGTACGGAGGTGCCGGTCGTCGCGTCTTCCTTCGCCGCCATCTTGTGTTTTAGCTTGACCTTGGCCTTCTTCTCGCGGCGCTCCTCCTCGTGGG
>NW_020868893.1:158675-163803 GCF_003789085.1 Penaeus vannamei
CCTTTTCCTTATTTTTCGTTTCTGTTCTTAGTTTTTTAGTTTTTCTTTCCTCTTCCTATCCTTTCCCTTTTCTCTTGTTTAAACCTCTTATAGAATCTTCATTGCTTCCTTACTTTATCTCTACATTCTCACATCTCACTAATCTTTCATTATCCTATTTTATTCCTACTCCTACGTTCCCACTTTTTCTGTCTTTCCTTTTTTTCACATTCTTATTTTTCCCCTCTATCCCCTCCTTTTTCTATCCTTCATTCCTTCTAAATCCACCTCCCTCCCCTACTTCTCTCTCTCTCCTCTCTCTCTCTCTTCTCTCTCTCTCTCTCTCTCTCTCTCTCTCTCTCTCTCTCTCTCTCCCCCATTTTCCACTCCCCTCTCAGCTTTTCCAATTTTCACTTTATTCCCTCCTCCAGCTTTCCTTTCACTCTTCTTCTCTTGTTTTTCACTCTCATCTCTCCTTCCTTTCTCCCACTTCACTCCTCCTTACCTCCCATCTTTTTCTTTTCCTTCGCTTCACTCCTTTATCCCCAATTCCACCTCTATCCTTAATTTTTCTGTCCCTCACTTCACTACTTACTTGCCCTATCCCTCTCCCTCCTCCTCTATCCCCATTTCCCTTTCTATCTCCCTCTCTCTCTCCCTCCTCCCCTATCCCCGTCTCCCTTTCTATCTCACTCTCTCCCTCTCCTCACCCCCTTCCCCATTTTCCTTTCTATCTCCCTCTCTCTCTCACCCCTACCTCCCCACCCCCTTTTCCCTTTCTATCTCCCTCTCTCTCTCTCCTTCACCCCACCCCCCTATCACCCCCCCTCCTCCCCCATCCCCTTTCCCTTTCTATCTCCCTCTCTCCTTCACCCCCACCCCCCCTCATCACCCTTTTCCTTTCTATCTCCCTCCCCCTCTTTCCCTCCCTCCCTTCACCCCACCTCCCTCATCACCCCCTCCCTCCCCCCATCCCCTTTCCCTTTCCATCTCCCTCTCCCTCTCTCCTTCCCCTACCTCCCTCATCACCCCCTCCCTCCTCCCCCATCACCCTTTCCCTCTCTATCTCCCTATCATCTCTCCTTCACCCTCACCCCCTCATCACCCCTCCCTCCTCCCCACTCCCTTTCCCTTTCTATCTCCCTCTCCCTCTCTCCTTCACCCCCACCTCTCACCCCCCTTTCCCTTTCTATTTCCCTCTCCCTTCTCTCCTTCACCCCCACCTCCCTCATCACCCCCTCCTCCCCCACCCCCCTTCTTACCCGGCTTATAACGCGATTGGTAAACCATCTGGAGGCCTCGGAACAGTGCCATTAAGGGCCATTTGGAGAGTGCCAGATAGCCCGCCCACGATCACGCCGAGGAGCCTGATGTGGCACTGTTGCTACCGACCGCAGCCCATAATCTATCGCATGCAGCCTGCTTGCTTTCAGGCTACATCATGCAGTCTACCGCCCCCAAGCCTACGTTTCGCAGACTAACTTCCATAGCCTGCAATGCACGGCCTGTAATGTAGGGCCTGCAAATATAGCCTGCAATACATAGCCTGCAATTCATAGCCAGCAATGCACGGCCTGCGATACATAGCCTGCAATTTACGGCTTGCAGTACACAGCCTACAGTACACAGCCTGCAATACATAGCCTGCAGCACACGGTTTGCAATACACAGCCTGCAATTTACGGCCTGCAATACATAGCCTGCAATGCACAGACTACAATTCACAGCCTGTAATACACAGTCTGCAATACACGGCGTGCAATATGCAACCTGCAATACACAGCCTACAATACGCAGACTGCAATTCATATACACGGCCTACAGCCCACGGATCGCAACTTTCAGCCTCCCTCATTATCACCATCATTATCACTATCACTATCACCATCATCATTATCATTATCACTATCACTACTATTAGTATTACTCTTCTTATCATCATTATCATTATTGTTACAATTACACATCAGCATCATGCTTATTCCAGTGTTGATTCATCTATTGTAATAATTTCGATAATAGGCGCTTATATCATTGTTATCACTTCTATCACTATCTTCATCACCATTACCCTTATCACATACTCAAAATGATAACAATAATAACAATGACAGTCACTTTTACCGTGAGAGGAATGACTGCCAACAAAAATAATAACGATTGTTATCTCTGTTATCACTCCATTTTGCTGTAGTATCGTTGCTAATTTATCACCTTGGTTCGTTTAATCATTATCATCATCATCATCATTATCGAGATTAATAAACTAATAGTCTCATTTTTAAAATTGATAGTCCCATTTTTTCGCACAGTTCCCATAGTTATTTCCATCATTTAGCCATTGGTGACGTCACGAATGGAGTCATTAGTGACGTCACGTGACATCACATTAGTGACGTCACGTCAAACATTAGTGACGTCACGAATGGATTCATTAGTGACGTCACGAACATCAAACATGAGTGACATCAGTCATTAGTGACGTCACGTGACGTCATGAACGGAGTCATTAGTGACGTCACGAACATCAAACATTAGTGACGTCACGAGAGGAATCATTACTGACGTCACGAATGGAGTCATTAGTGACGTCACGAACATCAAGCATAAGTGACGTCACGAATTCATTACTGACGTCACGAGACATGAGTGCGAATGACGTCACGAATGGATTCATTAGTGACGTCACGATGAAGTCATTATAGCACATTGCGTTTCATTCGTTCGGCAATGACGTTATTACACCTCTAATGATTATTACGAAGATTTGACAACGAATTTACGTTCCAATGGCTGATATTTGCGTTGTAATTATTCGTAATGAGTCATCACAACCGATTGCGAAAAAGGGGGAAAGATAATGGAATCGATAAAAGGAACTGAGGGAGGATGGTGATGATGTGTGAGGGAGGTGGTGATGGTAGTGGTGGTGGTGAGGGTAGTGGTGGTGGTGGTGGTGAGGGTGAGGGTGAGGGTGAGGGTGATGATGATGATGATGAAGGAGGAGGATAATGATGGTGGTGATGATTACTGATAACAATGATGATAATATCGATAGAAATAAAGAAACGTAGTAGCAATAGTAGTAATAGTAATAATAATATTGATAATAATAAAAGGGGAAAGGAAGAGAGAGAGAAAGAGAGAGAGACAGACAAACAGAGACAGAGACAGAAACAAACAGACAAAAAAAGAGACAGAGCCAGAGACCCAAACAGAACGAAGAAAGAGAAAAACAAACAAACAAACCCCACCACCCCCACCCACCCCACCCCCACCTCACCCCCACCCCCCCCCCGCCCACAAAAAAAAATCGTGACACCCCTCCAATCTGAGCTGCTCGCCCCCTCCAGCCGCCTCTCTCCCTCACGCGAGCCAATGTTATCTTCCGTCGGTGTGGATGTTATTACCGGGCCTAATGTCCACAATAACAGCATTTATGAGGCTGTTCTGCTGCCGTGCTCAGCTGCGTTCGGATGCTGTGGAGGGGGGAGGTGGGAGGGAGGGGGAAAGGTGGGAGGGGGAAAGGGGAAGGGGGGAAAGGTGGGAAGGGGAAGGGGTGAGGGAGGGAAGGGGGAGGGGGGAAAGGTGGGAGGGGAAGGAGGGAAGGGTGAGAGGAAAAGGGAGAGGGATAGGGGAAGGATAGGGAATGGGAGAGAGAGGAGGGAGAGGGAAGGGGGAAATTGGGAGGGACGAGGGAGAGGGAGGAGATGTGGGAGGGAAGGGGAGAGGGAGGGGGATAGGTGCGAGGGAGAAGGGTAAGGGAGGGAGGAAGAGGGAAGGTGAGAGGAGGGGGAAGAAGGAAGGAGACGGATGGGGGAAGGTGAGAGGGAGAATGAGAGTGAGAATGGGCGAAGGAGAGGGAGAGTGAGAATGAGAATGGGAGAGGGAGAGGGAGAGCATGCGGGAGAAATATGACATAGGAAAAGGAGACATAGGAGAGGGAGAAATGGCTAGGAAATGGGAGAGGGAGAAAGAGAGAGGGGAGTGATGGAAGAGAGGAATAGAAAGTAGGGGGGAGAGAGAGGAATGGGAAAGATGGGTGAGTAATGAGAAAGAGAGAACGAAAGAAAAGGGGAAGAAGAGAGAAGAAGAAGGGAAAGGGAGAGAGGGAAAAGAAGGAAATCAAAAGGATGAGGATAATGACGATGATAGCAATGATAACGATGATGATAATAATGACAACAATAATAACGATAACAATATAATAAAAATCATAATGATGCTGATTATGACAAGGATCACAATGATAATAATTCTAATGAGTGAAAGACCGGAACAGGGAATAGGAAAGAGACGAAGAGAGGGGGAAAAAAAAGCGAGATACAAAAGAAATGACAATGATGCTGATAATAAAAAGATTTTTTATTAATTTTATTTTTTTCTAGAAGACCTTCTTTGTGAATGGGATTTTGAATGGTTATTGTCTGAGAGAGGTCGATGCTGGTTCCCTCTTCTCCTAACCATACACGCAAGGAGGGAGGGAGGGAGGGAGGGAGGGAGGGAGGGAGGGAGAGGGGGAGGGAGGGAGGGAGGGAAGGGGAGGGAGGGAGGGAGGGAGAGGGAGGAGAGAGAAGAGAGGGAGGGAGGGAGATAGGAGGAGAGAGGGATGGGAGGGGAAGGAGTGAGGGAGGGAGGAGAGGGGAGAGAGGGAGGAGGGGGGGGGAGGGAGGGAAGGGAGGGAGAAGGTGGGGGTAGGTAGGAGGGAGCGAGGGAGGAAAAGGGGAGGGTGAGGAGAGGGAGGGAGAAAGGGGGAAGGGAGGAGGAGGGAGGGGAGGGGGGAAAGAAGGAGAAGAGAGGGGGAAGGGTGGGGGGGGAAGAGGGAGAAGGAGAAAGGAAGGGGGGAGGGGATAGGAGTAGGGAGGAAGGGAAAGAGGAGAAGGGAGGGGGATGGAGGGGGGGATAGGAGGAGGGAGAGAGAGAGAAGGGGGGAAAGGGGGAGGGGGAAGAGGGGCGAGAAGAGGAAGGAGGGAGAGAGAGAGAAGGCAAGAACAGGGGGGGGTGGGAGGGAGGGGGAGATGTGAGGGGAGGGAAGGGAGAAAGGAAAGTAGGGGGATAGGTTGAGGGAGGGAAGGAAGGGAGAGAGGAGGCGAGGCCTGGGAGGGAGGGTTAAATTGGAGGGGAGAGGATAGGAGAGAGGAGGTGAGGT
>NW_020868893.1:170958-180958 GCF_003789085.1 Penaeus vannamei
CTTCTCTTTTCTTTTTTTCTATCTCTCTCTCTCTTAGTTACCCTCTTCATCTCCTCCCCCCCTCTCTCTCTCTCCTTTCCACTTCCTCTCTCCTTCTAAGTCTCTCGCTCTTTCCTCTCTAACATCTCTCACAATTTCGTTTCTCTCCTCGATCTTTCCTTCTCCCTCTCATGCATTTCATTCCTCTGGCCCTCCTCTTGCGTTCTCGCTCTCTCTCTCCCAATTCCTCTCCTTTTTTCGTTCTTCCCATTTCCCCCTATTGCTATTTACCTCTCTTACTCTCCCTTTTACTCTTCTTCCTCTATTCGCTCTCTCTCGCTCTCTCTCGCTCTCTCTCGCTCTCTCTCTCTCTCGCTCTCTCTCGCTCTCTCTCGCTCTCGCTCTCTCTCGCTCCGCTTCTCGCTCTCCTCTCGCCTCTCTCTCGCTCGCTCTCGCTCTCTCTCGGCTCGCTCTCGCTCTCGTCTCGTCGCCTCTCGCTCTCGCTCTCTCTCGCTCGCTCTCGCTCTCTCTCCGCTCCGCTCTCTCTCTCTCGTCGCTCTCGCTCTTTCTCGCTTCTCGCTTCGCTCTCCGCTCTCTCTACGCTCTCTCTCGCCTCTCTCTCGCTCTCGCTCCCTCGCTCTCCTCTCGCTCTCTCTCTCTCTTCCGCTTCTCTCTCTCTCTCGCTTCTCGCTTCCCTCTTTCTCGCTCTCCTCTCTCTCTCTCTTCCGCTTCTCGCTCTCGCTCTCTCTCCGCTCTTCGCCCTCTCGCTCTCGCTCCATCGCTCCTCTCTCGCTCTCTCTCTCTCTCTCGCTCTCTCTCCCTTCTCGCCTCTTTCTCTCCTCTCTCTCCAACGGCTCTCCGCTCTCTCTCGCTCTCGCTCTCTCTGCTCTCTCTTCGCTCTCGCTCTGCTTCTCGCTTCTCGCTTCTCTCTCGCTCTTCGCTCTCTCTCGCCTCTCGCTCGCTCTCGCTCTCTCTCGCTCGCTGCTCGCTCTCTCTCGCCTCGCTCTCGCTCTCTCTCGCTCGCTTCGCTCTCTCTCGCTCGCTCTCTCTCTCTCTCGCTCCGCTCTCGCTCTCTCTCGCCTCGCTCTCGCTCTCTCTCGGCTCGCTCTCGCTCTTCTCTCGCTCGCTCTCGCCTTCTTTCTCTCGCCTCGCTCTCGCTCTCGCTTCTCTCTCGCTCGCTTCTCGCTCTCTTCCTCGCTCCGCTCTCTCTCTCTCTCGCTTCTCGCTCTTTCTCCGCTCTACGCTCTTCTTCTACGCTCTCGCTCTTTCTCGCTTCTCCGCTTCCTCGCTCTCGCTCTCTCTTCGCTTCTCTTCTCGCTGCTCTCTTCGCTTCTGAACGCTCTCTCTCGCTCTCTCTCTCTCTCTCTCTCGCTCTCTCTCGCTCTCGCTCTCTCTCGCTCCTCTCGCTCTCGCTCTCGCCTCTCTCGCTCTCGCTCTCGCTCGTCGCTCTCGCTCTCTCTCGCTCTCGCTCTCGCTCTCTTCTCGCTCTCGGCTCTCCGCTCTCGCTTCTTTCGCTCTCTCTCGCTCTCCTCGCGCTCTCTCTCGCTCTCTCTCGCTCTCTTCTCTCTCTCCGCTTCTCGCTCTCTCTCGCTCTCGCTCTCTCTCGCCTCGCTCTCGCTTCTCTTCTCGCTCTCGCTCTCTCCTCGCTCTCGCCCTCTCGCTCTCTTCTCGCTCTCCGCTCTCTCTCGCTCCTCGCTCTCCTCGCCTCTCTCTCGCTCTCGCTCTCTCTCGCTCTCGCTCTCTCTCGCTCTCGCCTCTCTCGCTTCTCCGCTCTCTCTCCGCTCTCGCTCTCTCCTCGCTCTCGCTCTCTCTCGCTCTCTCTCGCTTCTCGCTCTCTCTCGCTCTCGCTTCCTCGCTCTCGCTTCTCTCTCGCCTCTCACTCTCTCTCGCTCTCCGCTCTCTCTCCGCTCTCGCTCTCTCTCGCTCTCGCTCCGCTCTCCGCTCTCGCTCGCTCTCGCTTCGCTCTCGCTTCGCTCTCGCTCTTCGCTCTCATCTCGCTCTCGCTCTCTCTCGCCTCGCTCCGCGCCTCTCTACGCTCTCGCTCGCTCTCGCCTCTCGCTCGCTTCTCGCTCTTCGCCGCTTCTCGCTCTCGTTCCGCTCCGCTCGCTCTCGCTCTCGCTCTCGCTCGCTCTCGCTCTCGCTCGCTCGTCTCTTCGCTCTCGCTCTCTCTCGCCTCGCTCCGCTCCTCGCTCTCCGCTCTCGCTCGCTCTCGCTCGCTCTCGCTCTCTCTCCGCTCTCGCTCTCTCTCCGCTCTCGCTCTCTCTACGCTCTCGCTCTCGTCTCTCTCGCTCTCTCTCGCTCTCGCTCTCTCTCGCTCTCGTCTCTCTCGCTCTCGCTTCTCTTTCTCGCTCTCGCTCTCCTCGCCTCTCCTCTCTTCTCGCTCTCGCTCTCTCTCGCTCTCGCTCTCTCTCGCTCTCTCTCGCTCTCGCTCTCTCTCGCTCTCGCTCTCTCTCGCTCTCGCTCTCTCTCGCTCTAAACGCTCTCTCTCCTCTCCTCTCGCTCCTCGCTCGCTCTCGCTCTCCTCTCTCTCGCCTCTCGCTCTCTCTCGCTCTCGCTCGCTCTCGCTCTCCGCTCGCTCTCGCTCTTCGCTCCCGCTCTCGCTCTCTCTCGCCTCTCCGCTCCTCGCTCTCCTCTCCGCCCTCCTCGCTCTCGCTTCTCTCTCGACTTCTCGACTCTCCGCTCTCTCTCTTCTCTCGCTTTCTCCTCTCTCTCGCTCTCGCTCTCTCTCCTCTCGCTCTCTCTCGCCTCGCTCTCTCTCCGCTCTCCGCTCTTCTCTCGCTCTCGCTCTCTCTCGCTCTCCGCTCTCGCTCTCTCTCGCTCTCTCTCTCGCTCGACTCTCGCTCCTCTCTAACGCTCTCCTCTCTCGCTCTCTCTAAACGCTCTCGGGCCGCTCTCTCTCTCGCCTCTCTCGCTCCTCGCTCTCGCTCTCTCTCGCTCATCTCTCGCTCTCTCTCCGCTCTCTCTCCGCTCTCGCTCTCTCTCGCTCTCTTCTCGGCTCTCGCTCTCTCTCGCTCTCGCTCTCGCTCTCTCTCGCTCTCGCTCTTCTCTCGCTCTCTCTCGCGCTCTCGATCTCCTCTCGCTCTCGCCTCCTCTCGCTCTCTCTCGCTCTCTCTCGCTCCCTCGCCTTCTCTCGCTCTCGGCTCTCGCCTCTCTCTCGCTCTCGCTCTCTCTCGCTCTCTCTCAGCTCTCGATCTCTCTCGCTCTCGCTCGCTTCTCGCTCGCTCTCGCCTTCTCGCTCCGCTCTCGCTCTCCTCGCTCCGCTCTTCTTCTACGCTCTCGCTCTCTCTCCGCTCTCGCTCTCTCTCGCTCTTCGCCTCTTCTCTCGCTCTCTCTCGCTCTCGCTCTCGCTCTCTCTTCGCTCTCTTCTCGCTCTCGCCTCCTCTCTCGCTCTCCGCTCTCTCTCCGCTCTCGCTCTCTCTATCGCTCTCGCTCGCTCGCTCTCCGCTCTCGCTCCGCTCCTCGCTCGCCTCGCTCTCTCTCGCTCTTCTCTCGCTCTCCTCTCTCTCCCTCGCTCTCTCTCGCTCTTCGCCTCTCTCTCCGCCTCTCTCTCGCTCTCTCTCGCTTCTCGCTCCCTCTCTCGCTCTCGCTCTCCTCCTCTCGCCTCTCTCTCGCTCTCGCCTCCTCTCTCCGACTCTCGCTCTTCTCTCGCTCTCTCTCGCTCTCGCTCTCTCTCGCTCTCGCTCTCTACTCGCTCTCGCTCTCTCCTCGCTCTCGCTCTCTCTCGCTCCTCTCTCCTCTCGCTTCTCTCGCCTCTCTCTCGCTCTCGCTCTCTCCGGCTCGCTCTCGCCTCTCCGCTCTCTTTCTCTCTGGCTCTCTTTCTTCTCTGGCTCTCCTTCTCTCTGGTGCTCCTTCTCTCTGGCTCTCTTTCTCTCTTGCGCTCTCTTTCTCTCTGGCGCCTCTTTCTCTCTGGCTCTCTTTCTCTCTGGCCTCTCTTCTTCTCTGGCTCTCTCTCTCTGGCTCTCCTTCTCTCTGCTCTCCTTCTCTCTGGCGCTCTCCTTCTCTATGCGTCTCCTTCTCTCTGGGCTCTCCTTCTCTCTGGCTTCCGTTCTCTCTGGCTCTCCTTTCCTCTTCTGGCTCTTCCTTCTCTCTTCGCTCTTCCTTCTCTCTCTCTGCTCTCTCCGCTCTCTCTCTATTCTCTTCTTCACTCTTTCTTTCTTTCTTTAATCTCTCTCTCTCTTTATTCCGCCTCTTTCATCTTCCTCCCCCCCCCCCTCCTCTCTCTCCTTTTTTCACTTTCCTCTCTTCCTTCTAAGTCTCTCGCTCTTTTCCTCTCTTACATCTCTCACAATTTCTTTTCCTCTCCTCGATCTTTCCCCTTCTCCCTCTCAATGCCATTTCATTCTCTGGCCTCTCCTCTTGCGGTTCTCGCTCTCTCTCCCTCCCCATTTCCTTCTCCTTTTTTCGTTCTCTCCATTTCCCCTATTGCTATTTACCTCTCTTTACTTCTCCTTTTACTCTTCTTCCTCTATCACTCTCTCCCTTTTCCCCCTCGCCTCTCTCTCTCTTCTCTCTCGCTCTCTTCTCTCTCTTCTCTCTCCTCTCTCTCCTCTCTCTCTTCGTTCTCTCTCTCTCTTCTCTTTGTTGCCTCTATGCCTCCTCTCTCTCCCTTGCAATTCGTTTCTCTTCCTCGCTTCTACCTTCCTTCCTCTCTCCTCCTCCTCTCTCCCTCTCCCTTCCCTCTCTGTTCCCTCTCCCCCTTTTAAACCCCTGTTATTCTTTCGCACCCTTCTACCCTCCATTTCTCTCCTCTCTCCCCTCTCTCCTCCTCCCCCCCCCCCCCTCTCTCCTCCATCCCACACCGTCTCACTCCCTCTCCATGATAAGCCAAGGTTAGCTGAAGGGCAAAGAGGGAGAGAGGAAGGGGAAGGGGTGGGGGCTGCCACCCAGATGCCTAAACGCCAGCACAAGAAATCCATATAGTTTTCTCTCGGCTCGCTCTCGCTCTCTCTCGTCGCTCTCCGCTTCTCTCTCGGCTCGCTCTTCTCTCTCTCGCTCTCGCTCTTTCTCCCGCTCTCCTGCTCTGCGTGCGTCTTTCTCGCTCTCGCTCTCCGCTCTCTCTCGCTCTCTCTCGCTTCATCGCTCTCTCTCCGCTCTTCCGCTCTCTCTCGCTCCTCTCGCTCATCTCTCTCTCTACGCTCTCTCTCGGGTCTCGCTCTCTCTCTCTCTCGCTCTCTCTCGACCTCTCTCTCGCTCTCGCTCGTCTCTCGCTCTCGCTCTCTCTCGCTCTCTCTTCGCTCTCGCTCCTCTCGCTCCTCTCGCTCGTCGCCTCTCTCTCGCTCTCGCTCTCTGCCTTTTTCCCCCCCGCCCTCTCGCTCTCTCTCGCTCTCTCTCGCTCTCTCTTCGCTCTCCCTCTCGTTCTCGCTCCTCTCTCTCCGCTCTCTCTCTCTCTCTCTTCCTCTCGCCTCTCGAAACTCCTCTTCTCGCTCTCGCCCTCTCCCCGCTCTCCCTCTCGCCTCCTCGCTCTTCTCTCTCTCTACTCTCTCCGCTCTCGCTCTCTCTCGCTCTCGCTCCGCTCTCTCTCGCTCTCGCTGCTCGCTCTCGCTCTCTCTCTTCTCTCTCTCTCTCGCTCTCGCTCTCTTCTCGCTCTCGCTCTCGCTCTCGCTCTCTCTCCGCTCTCCGCTCCGCTCTCCTCTTCTCTCGCTCTCGCTCTCGCTCTCTCTCGCTTCTCGCTCTCGCTCCCTCTCGCTCTCGCTCCCTCTCGCTCTCGCTCCCTCTCGCTCTCGCTCCCTCTCGCTCTCGCTCCCTCTCGCTCTCGCTCCCTCTCGCTCGCCTCTTCGCTCTCTCTCGCTCTCGCTCTCTCTCGCTTCTCGCTCTCCTCGCTCTCTCTCGCTGCTCTCTCCGCTCTCGCTCTCTCTCGCTACTCGGGCTCTCTCTCGCTCCGCTCTCTCTCGCCTCTCGCTCTCTCTCGCTCTCGCTGCTCTCTCGCTCTCGCATCTCTCTCGCCTCTTCGCTCTCTCTCCGCTCCTTCGCTCTCCTCCCTCTCGCTCTTCTCGTCGCTCTCGCTCTCTCTCGCTCTCGCTCCTCTCTCTCTCTCGCTCTCTTCTCCTCTCGCTCTTCTCGCTCTCGCTCTCTCTCGCTCTCGCTCTCTCTCTGCCTCGCTCTCTCTCGCTCTCACTCTCTCCGGCTCTCTCTCGCTTTCTCGCCCTCTCGCTCTCGCCGCTCTCGCCTCTCGCTCCCGCTCTCTCGCTCTCGCTCGTCTCCGCTCTCGCTCCGCCTCCTCGCTCTCGCCCTCTCCTCCGCTCCTCGCTCTCTCTCGCTCTTTCTCTCGCTCTCGCTCTCTCTCCGCTCTCGCTCTCTCTCGCTCTCGCTCTCTCTCGCCTCTCGTCTCGCTCGCTCTCGCTCTCGCTCTGCTCCTCGCTCTGCTCTCGCCTCGCTCTCGTTCGCTCTCGCTTCTCGGCTCGCTTCTCGCTCTCGCCGCTCTCGCTCTCGCTCGCCTCTCCCTCTCTCTCGCTCTCGCTCTCTCTCGCTCTCGCTCTCTCTTCGCCTCTCTCTCGCTCTCGCTCTCTCTCGCTCTCGCCTCTCTCGCTGCCTCGCTCTCTCTCAGCTCTCGCTCTCTCTCGCTCTCGCTCTCTCTCGCTCTCTCTCGCCTGTCGCTCGCTCTCGCTCTCCCCCGGCTCGCTCTCGCTCCTGCTCCTCGCCTCCTTCTCCGCCTCTCGCTCTCTCTCCCGCCCTTCTCGCTCTCTTCTCGCTCTCCGCCTCGCTCTCGCCTCTCGCTCGCTCTCGCTCTCTCTTCGCTCTCGCTCGTCGCTCTCTCTCCTTCTCGCTCTCTCGCTCTCTCGCCTTCTCGCTCTCTCGCTCTCTCTCCTTCTCGCTCTCTCGCTCTCCGCTCTCTCTCGCTTCTCTCCTCTTCCCTCTTCTCTCGCTCTCCTCTCGCTCTCTCTCGCTCCTCTCCGCTCTCGCTCTCTCTCGCTCTCGCCTCTCTCTCGCTCTCGCTCTCTCTCGCTCTCGCTCTTCTCTCGCTCTCGCCTCTCTCGCTCTCTCTCGCTCTCTCTCGCCTCTCCGCTCTCTCTCGCTTCTCGCTCTCGCTCTCTCTCGCTCTCGCTCTCGCCTCTCTCTCGCTCTTCTCTCGCTCTCTCTCGCTCTCGCTCTCTCTGCGCTCTCTCTCGCTCTCGCTCTCTGCTCGCTCCTCTCGCTCTTCGCTCTCTAAATCGCTCTTCGCTCTCTCTCGCTCTCGGCTCTCTCTCGCTCTTCGCTCTCTCTCGCTCTCTCTCGCTCTCGTTCTCTCTCGCTCTCGTTCTCTCTCGCTCTCGCTCGCTCTCGTCTCTCGCCTCTCGCTCGCTCTCGCTCTCGGCTCTCTCTCGCTCTCGCTCTCTCTCGCTCTCGCTCTCCTCTCTCTCGCTCTTCGCTACGTCTCTCGCTCTCGCTCTCTCTCGCTCTCTCTTGCTCTCTCTCCTCTCGCTCCTCTCGCTCTCGCTCTCTCTCGCTCTCGCCTCTCGCTCTCTCGTCGCTCTCTCTCGCTCTCGCTCTCTCTCGCTCTCGCCTCTCTCTTCGCTTCTCGCTCTCGCCTCTCGACTCGCTCTCGCTCGCCCCTTCTCGTCTCGCTCGCTCTTCGCTTCTCTCTCGCTCTCGCTCTCTCTCGCTCTGCTCTCGCTTCTCGCTCTCGCTCTCTCTCGCTCTCGCTCTCTCTCGCTCTCTCTTCCGCTTCTCGCTCTGCTCTCGCTCTCGCTCCTTCTCTCGCTCTCTCTCGCTCTCGCTCTTCTCTCGCTTCTCGACTCTGGCTCTCTCTGCGCTCTCTCCGCTCTCCGCTCCGCTCTCTCTCGCTCTCGCCTCCGCTCTCTCTCGCTCTCGCTCCTCTCTCGCTCGCTCTCGCGCTCTCGCCGTCCTCGGCTCTGCGCCTCTCGCTCTCTTTCTCTCGGGCTCTGTTTTCTCTCTGGCTCTCCTTCTCTCTGGCTCTCCTTCTCTCTGGCTCTCTTTCTTCTCTGGCTCTCTTTCTCTCTGCGACTCTCTTTCTCTTCTGGCTCTCTTTCTCTCTGGCTCTCTTTCTCTCTGGCTCTCATTTCTCTTCTGCGCCTCCTTTCTCTCTGGGCTCTCCTCTCTCTGGCTCTCCTTCTCTCTGGCTCTCCTCTCTATGGCTCTCCTTCGTCTATGGCTCCCTTCCTCTGGCTCGTCCTTCTCTCTGGCTCTCCTTCGCTCTGCTCTCCTTCTTCTCTGGCTCTCCTTCTCTCTCGCTGCTCCTTCTCTCTCTCTCTCTCTCGCTCTCTCTCTTTCTCTTTCTTCTCTTTCTTTCTTTTCTTTATCTCTTCTTCTCTCTTCTTCCCTCTTATTCTCCTCCTCCCCCCCCCTCTCTCTCCTTTTCACTTCTCTTTCTCCCTCTAAGTCTCTCGCTCTTTCCTCTCTAAGCTCCTCTCACTATTTCTTTCTCTCCTCGATCTTTCCTTTTCCCTCTCATGCATTTCATTCTCTGGCCCTCTCCTCTTGCTTTCTCGCTCTCTCTCTCCCATTTCCTCTCTTTTTTTCGTTCTCTCCATCTCCCCCTATTTGCTATTTACCTCTCTTACTTCTCCCCTTTTACTCTTCTTCCTCTATCCACTCTCTCCTTTTCCCTCTCTCTCTCTTCTTCTCTCTCTCTCTCTCTCTCTCTCTCTCTCTCTCTCTCTCTCTCTTCTTCTCTCTCTCTCTCTCTCTCTCTCTCTCTCTCTCTCTCTCTCTTGTTGCTCTATCCTCCTCTCTCTCCCTGCATTCTCTCTTCCTCTGCTTTCTACCTTTCCTCTCTCTCCTCCTCCTCTCTCCTTCTCCCTTCCCTCTCTTGTTCCCTCTCCCCCTTTTTAACCCCTGTTATTCTTTCGCAACCCTCCTCTCCCCTCCATTCTCTTTTCCTCTCTCCCCCTCTCTCTCCTCCCCCCCCCCCCTCTTCTTCCCCATCCCACACCGTTCTCCCCCTCTCCCCATGATAAGCAAGCTGAGGGCAAGAGGGAGAGGGGGAGGGAAGGGGGAAGGGGGTGGGGGTGCCACAATGCTAAACGCCAGCACAAGAATCCATTAGTTTTACACGTTTTAACAAATCCATGTTGTCCTCTAATGGATAATATTCATTGTGTGAAGACAAAATATCGAAATGCAATATGGCAGATAATATCTATGTTGCCCTCTATTGCAAATAATTGTTTAATTGTGTGAAGTCGAAATATCGAAATACAGTAAGGCAGATTTTGCCTTGTTACTTTGTAAAACAGTGTAAAAAAAATCATCAATTAGCATATACAATATTTAGTCATCATTGATTGAGCATGATAAACAAGACATTTTTTAAACTACTGAATTATATCTTCCATATAAAAGGAATTCTCGATTAACTGTTTATTTCAAATTACTGCATTAAAATCAGTAAAAAAATAGATAATCAAAAGTATATATATAGATATATATAAGTATTAACAAAACTCACCACTAATAAAACAATAAACTAAAAACAACTTTACCAACATAAACAAATAAAATGGCGCAAGTACATGACAATAAACAACAAACAACTAAAGTGATACAAGCACAACAAAACAACAAACGCACGCACATGACAACAAACGAATAACATGACACAGCCAGAGATAAAAATAGCAGATATCACTTCAACATTTAAAATAAAAAACGAAGACACAACCAACAAATAAAATGACGCAGACAGGTGACAACCAACAACCAGACTGACGCAAGCACAAGACATAAAAAAAAAATAACAAGCACATGAAAACAAACACATAACATTACGCAGGCAAATGCAAACAAGCACAGCGACGCAAGCACTCTTACACAACGCGGCCTTGGGTGTCACGTTCCCGCAGTTCCTCGTGAAGCCTCGCATTTCCTGTGCTTGGCTTAACAAACAGCGTCACCGGACACTGCTTGATCGCGCTGCCTTCAAGCCTTCCCTTACGACCGGCGCTGAACGACCCGCCCGTGACGTCACAGCCAATTAAGCAGGGCGACTTATGGGAACCCGTTTCTCGGCTCGACTTATAATGCTGCTTAATGGAGTCGAGTCAAGAAGGTCGGCGTCGAAGGTGATCGCTCGAATGAGGTCGTT
>NW_020868893.1:185958-188458 GCF_003789085.1 Penaeus vannamei
CACACACACACAACACACACACGACACACACACACACACACACACCCACACACACACACACACACACACACACACACACACACACACACACACACACACACACACACACACACACCACACACACACACACACACACACACTCACTCACTCACTCACTCTCACTAACTCACTCTCACCCCCCTAACGCCAATTAACACAAGCACCCCCCCCTCCCCCTCCCCCTTCCACACACACACAAAATCTAAACTACGAAAATGCCATTCTTTGCCTAGTATTATACGCTCACGTGGTGTAATTGGACAAAACCGAAGCCTATGAATCAGCTGAGAAGAAGGAAGCGAAAGAAAATGGGGAAAATTTCTCGTCGTTGGAAACCACTCGGTGTAGAGTTGCCACATACTATTTATGGTGCGCTGTTTGGACACCGAGCTAAGCTACTGAACTTGTACATACATACATACATACATGCATACATACATACATATATACATACATACATATATAACATACATGCATACATTCATACATACATACAACATACCATACATACATACATAACATACATACATCATAACAATACATCATACATACATCTACATACAATCCCACACACACATACATACATAATAATACATATATATATATACATATTTAATTTATTTATCTATTTATAGATAAGATAGATAGATAGGTAGGTAGATAGATATAGATAGATAGGTGTTTAATGTATGATATAATTATCTATCATCTATCAATCAAATAAATTAATCTATCTATAGGTCTATCTATCAGTCCGATCCAAACCAATCTATCTATCTATCTAATGTCTTTGTGTCCGATCATATAGATAAAAATAACAACATTGCAGATAACGGTTATCAACTGGTGAGATAAACCTTATTATTATTATCAATTATTAGTTGTTGTTTGGTAGTTAAGATAAAGATTGCAAGCGGGTTATATATTGATTAAATCGAGGCAGTGATATAAGACATCCGGGATATAGTAAATATCAAAAAAGAAAGATAAATGAATGAAAAAATAATTGGTGGTAATTTGGATAATAAAAAATAATGAATGAATGAAAAAAAAATTAATTGGTGGGTATTTGGATATCAATAAATGAAAAATGAAATGAAAAAAAAATAATTGGTGGTATTTGGATATCAAAAATAAATGAAAAATAAAATGGAAAAAAAATCTAATTGGTGATATTTGGATATCCAAAAAGAAAAATGAATTTAAGAATCTATCAAAAGAATGAAAATAAATGAAAAAAAATCTAATTGGTGAATATTTTAGATATCAAAACAAAATGAAAAAATAATGGAAAAATCTAATTGGTGTTATTTAGATATCAAAAATAAATGAAAAAAAAGAATCTATTCAGTGGTATTTGGATATCAAAAATAGAAGAAAAAAAATGAAAATAAAAAAAAATCTATGAAAGTTCTGGCAACAAAGCATACAAAAGAGAGAGATAGATAACACCTTTATAGCGTGAGGAGTATAAGGGTACGATCCAGAACTACACGCAGAAATAGTACTGTGGTGTGGAGTATAAGGTACGGCAGAGTCCATATAAGGTAGTAACCAAAGTTTTTTTTTAAGTATAGGGCCGAGGCGCAACAGATAACACACCAACTAATACTATGTGGTGTGTAGTACGGTAGAGTCCAGATAGGTAGAACTAAATGGTTTAGCGTATAAGGTACGGACAGACAACACAATAGTACTAGTGGGTATGGAGTATAAGTAACGGTAGAGTCCGGATAAGTAGTGAAGTTACTGTGGCTTAGAGTATAAGGTACGACAGAACAATTAACAGATAATACTAGTAGTGTAGAATATGTGTCAGACACTAATACAAGTTTTTTTTTTTTTTAAAGTAATAAGGTACGGCAGAAGTTCAGACAGGTAATAGAAGTTTTTTCTTCAAAAGTATAAGGTAAGCGACAGAGGTTCGGACAGGTGATACAAGTGTTTTTCCCAGTGTATAAGTTGTACGGCAGAGTTTTCAGACAAGGGAATAGAAAGTTTTTTTTTTAAAGTAATAAGGTACGGCAGAGTTCGGACAGGTAATAGAAAGTGTTTTCCCCCCCAAAGTATACAGGTACGGGCAGAGTTCAGACAGGTAATAGAAGTGCTTTTTTTTAAGTATAAGGTAGCAGAGTTCGACAGGTAATATAAGTGTTTTTTTTCCCCCAAGTATAAGGTACGATAGAAGGTCCAGGGCAGGTGTACGCCCTCCCGCCCAAGTAAATAAAGTACGGCAGCGTCCAGACAGGCAATACAAGATCCCCCCCCCCCAAAGTATAAGGCCGACAGACAACCACAATCAATACCAGTGGTATGAGGTATAAGGTACGGCAGAGTCCAGACAGGTGGCACGTGACATCAAGCAATCAAATGAGAATTAGACAAAAGCGAATAAAACAATAAAATGAGAGGAGAAAAAAAAACTAATTTGGTTATGCAAAGTCGATCATTTAAGTTATTG
>NW_020868893.1:198478-203478 GCF_003789085.1 Penaeus vannamei
GTGGGTATACACATGAATCGGGAAAATATGCTCGAAGGCTAGAATTGTATATGGGCATGTCTGCGATATGCGCATATATATATGTATAACATTGTGTGTGTATTATGTGTGTGTGTTAATTATATATATATATATAATAATATTATATATATATTATATATGAACACAAATATACATGTGTGTATGTTATTATAGATAACTCGACATATATGTTATTATGATAGATTGATAGATAAATAGATAGATATATATACACATATGATATTATAGATATATATATACATATATAGATAGATAGATAGATAATGAGCAAAAATCATGTGTATAAACATACCCACACACGCACATGCGCGCGCGCAAGAGACTATGACCGTGTTAAGATTGTTTAAGAGTAATATCTTTTAGCCCCAGCATGAGAGTGTCCGTCAGCTGGAATCTATACCCACACGAATACGTACGTAGTTATACCTGAAAGGAACAAAAAAAACGTACGCAAATATATCTGCTATTCATACCTGTTGTTGAATTCGCAAAGTCAGTTTAAACAGGACCAACCTAGATTCACCTCGCTCACGACCCTCCAGAAAATAATAAAAAATATTTATTTCCCAAACTTGGCTACCGTAAATTAGGGTCCTCGCAGCCATCTTGATTTTTTTTTTTTTTAATAACGGCTGCTTTTCATTTGTTTTGCTAAATCCTGCCCATTGGTTTGCGTCAGAGCAGTTAAGGAGTAAGAACGAAAGTAAAACAAAATACGATATTCGATACTTGAGTAAGAAAGAAGAAAATGAAGGAAGAGAGAAAGTAGGAGGAAGAAATACAGCAAAAAAAATAAATATATATAATCGATACCTTTTTACTCACGCTAACAGTCGTATTCTTGAATAATTAATTTTGGACAAAGTGGCCAACGTGGACGACTCTTCAAGGGAAAAAAGTAGTTCCCATGACTAACATTCCATGTGTGCGTGTGAGAGCTTATGCGCGAGAGCGCGGTTGTTATATAACAGAGAGAGAGAGAGAGAGAGAGAGAGAGAGAGAGAGAGAGAGAGAGGAGAGAGAGAGAAGAGAGAGAGAGAGAGAGAGAGAGAGAGAGAGGAGAGAGAGGAGAGAGGAGAGGAGAGAGAGAGAGAAGAGAGAGAGTATATATGTCACGACAGGCTTCAAATATCGTGCAAAGGAAGTATAACACTGGACTCTTTCCTTTTATGATCCTACCTGTTGTATATTGTAGTGTACCTCACACACACACACACAAATGTACACACACACATACACAAACGCACACACACACACACACACAAACACAAAACACACAACACACACACACACACACACCACACACACCACACACACACACACACACACACACACACACCACACACACACACACACACACACACACACACACACACACACAAACACACGGCACACGCATCACACACACCACAACACACACACACGCCACACACACACACAACACACACGCACACACACACACACGCACACACACACACACACACACACAGGACACACACAGTACACACACACACACCACACACACACACACAATACACATACACACACACACACACATACACATACACACACACACACACACACACACAACACACACCACACACACACACACACACAATTAATATATATATATATATATATTTTATTTATATATTATATTCAATTATTTATATATATATTATATTATTTTATAGTATGGAGTTGTTGTGTGTGTGTGTGTGTGTGTGTGTGTGTGTGTTGTGTGTGTGTGTGGTGTGTGGTGTGTTGTGTGCTGTGTTATACATATTATATTACATATATAATATATATATATATATATATTATATATATATTATATATTACTATATATTATATATATATATATCATATATAATATATATATATTATATACACACACACACACATATACATATTATATATATATATAATATATATAATAATATATATATATATATATATAATATTATATTATATATTATAATATAATATTTTTTATATAATGTATATATATATATATTATAATTATATTTATTGGTATTTATTATTATATCATAATATATATATATAATATATATTAATATTATATATATATAATTGGTGTAATTGCGTTGTGTGATTGTTCACAGGAAGCAAGGAATATACTCGATCTTACGATTTGTGTGTGTTGTGTGTGTGTGGAGTGTGTGTACCATGGTAAGTTGTGTGTGTTGTTGTGTGCAGTGGTGTGTTTATACATACATATATATATACATGATTATAATATATATATACTATAAAAAATACAACGGTTATATATTAATATATGTGTAGTACACACACACACACACGACAGCACACACTACACACACACCACACACACACACACATATATGATATATGTATTATTATAAAATATATATATATATAGTATATATATTAATTAATAGGTATGTATGTCTATGTATATATATTATACTATATATATATATATATACTATATATTATAGTAATATATATATGTATGATATAATATTGTGTATACATTATCATATATATACTAATAATATATATTATTAATTATATATTATATAAATCGTCACAACCACAGATACATGTTATATGTATATAATATATATATATATATATATATATATATATAGATTTAATATATATCATTATTTATATATAATTATATTCAGTTTATATATATATATATGTGTGTGTGTGTGGTGTGTGTGTGTGTGTTGTGAGTGTGTGTGTGAAAAAACATTGTGTGTGGTGTGTGTGTCAAGACTGTGTGGTGTGGTGTTATGTGGTGGGGTGTGTGTGTAGTTAGATATACATATAACGCGCGTTATGACATATATATATTATTATAATATATTAAGTATATATATAGGTATGTAGTATTATAATATTATAATACATCTAATATATATTATATACACACCACACACATAATACAGTTTATATATAGTATATATAAGATATATATTATAATATTAATATACTATATATATATATATTGTAATGACAAATATATATATGTATATATATTATATAGTATATATATATAAATTTATTTTATTTATCTATTTATCTATAATATATAAATAATATATTAATATATATATTATATATATATGAAGAGGCTGTGTGTGTGTGTGTGTGTGTGTAAGATATGTGTCTGTGTGCTGAATTGTGTGTGATGTGTGGTGTGTGTGTGTGTGTGTGTGTTGTGTGTTTCATACATTTACATATATATACTACATATATAGTATATATATATATATAAGTATATATATACATATATATATGTATACACACACACACACCACACACACAACACACCACACACACACACACCACAAGTTATTACTATAATATATATATATATATATATATAATAGTATTGTATCTATGTAATATATAATATTAATATATATATATATATATATATATATATATATTATATATGTGTGCTATATATATATACATATTATACTATATATATATATATATATATATAATATATACTCAACACACAGATACATGTATATGTTATATATATTATATATATATATATATATATATATATATATATATATATTATTACTCACACACATTATACATGTATATGTATATTATCTATATATATATATTATAGTATATATATATATATATATATTGTTTATATATATACATACCTATATATATATTGTATAATAAGACTTTTTTTAATATATATATACTATATATATATGTGTGTGGATGTGTGTGCTGTGTGTTGTGTGCGGTGTGTCATAAAGCCAGTGATTGTGTGTGTCTATGTGGTGTGTGTGATGTGTGTGACTACGTCGTGTTGTGTGTAGGTTGATCTAGCTTTGTTCGTGTTCGGCCGAATGGGGTTGTGTGACTTAAGAATCAGTGTCTGCAACTTATGACATCACTCGAATATCTACAATAATCAGTTTTACCCTTCCCTCTGAATCACACCGAGAAAGCAGAATATTAGGAACCCCGAGTGAAAAAGGAATCGACGTGCAGGATTCCGAATTAGATATAAATAAAAGCCCCTTTTCCCGCTCAGACTGTATCTTGCAACAACCTTAAAGTTAGACAAGAAAATTCAAAGATCTCATTCCTGCTCTATTCTCTATCTGACTCCATTTCGTTTTCTGTCTCTCATCTCGCTAGGCGCTCAAACCAGATCGGCTCGCTCTTTCTCCTAAAGTGTATTTAGCTCTTCTCTTCTGCCCCCCTCTCTCGTCTTCTCGGTCCATCGCTGTCGCTCTTTTTCTCCATTTCTGAAGCCTTCTTCTTTTTCTCTTTACTCTTTTCATCCCTTTTCTACTTTCTCTTCTCCCTTTCTCTTTTGCTTCTCTTATTCTCTTTCTCTTTCTCTCTTCTCTCTCTCTCTTCTCTCTCTCTCCTCTCTCCTCTCTTTCACTCTTCTCTCTCTCTCTCTCTCCTCTCGTCTCTCTCCCACAGGCACTCTCCCCCTGGTGATGATTCCGGTATAAGTGAGAACGACTCCATTACGTCAGAGAAATTACCCGAAAAACATACAATTTCAGTGAATTGTGGATGACGAGAGGAAGAGACTAACCTCCCCCTGCGATGATACGACTTGGGTACGAAAAGCACAGGAGAGGGAGCGTTATTACGTGCTTTCGCTACCTCACGCCTTCGTACGTGCAGTATACAGACCGTGTGCGAGTTATTTCCACCGTGCTTCCATTGTTTCCGCCGCGCGCCCACTATTTTCACCGTGTTTACAATGCGTTCGGTAATCTCACCGTGTTTACAGTGGTGCGTTTGGTAATCTCACCGTGCGCTCAGTATTCAGTGTTCATATACTTCTTTGGGTATTTCCACTGCGCGTTCAATATATCTACCATGCGTTCAGTATTTCTACCGCGTGTTCAATATAATCAAGCCGTATTCAGGTTAGCTTCAAGTCTCGAGTGTTGCAAATG
>NW_020868893.1:208478-215978 GCF_003789085.1 Penaeus vannamei
CGTCCCTCTGTCCTTTCGTCTAATGGGAAGTGGATAATCCCGAGCCGGCTATTTAATTATTTAAGAAAAGGAAAAGAATATCGATGACCCCCCTCTGTGCCCTGAGAGTGAGCGACGTTCTGCTATAACATTATCACCGGCGAAACAGGCCAATCTTAACGATAATGGCAATAATGGCAACAGACCCATCTATTTCCAGACTAAAAGCCAAGCGGCCAGTCTCCATTATCGCTCATGGCATTTGTCAATAAACTGCAACTACGCACAACTTTTTTCTACGGTCCTTCGATATCTTTCTTTCAAACCCTTTGGAATGTTTTCTTCACTTCGAAAATAGATTAGGTAATTAGTTAATCTCTTCGGTAACGAGTTCATTGGAATGCAGAGAAGAAAGAAGTGAAAGTTCGCGAAAATAAATGGCAGGGTTTGTTTATCGATTCCGGCGTCACTGCAGGCGGGACTTAATATCACGAACGTTACGCTTACAACCACAACAAAGCGTGTAAACCTAAACCCTCCCTTTAAAGATAAACATAATAACAAATACACTAAAAAGGTGATAGATGACAAAAACAAAAACAAAAAAAAAGTGAGAGAAAAAAATCTGTTTCGGAACGTAATGTGATGAAGTGAGCAACAGGTTCAATGGCTTTCAGGGTCATACAGGCTTTAATAGAGTCGATTGAACGAGCCTTAAAGATGATGCCGAAGCCAGAGGGACTCGGAGGAAGGCGGAGGCGACGACGGAGGCCCGAGGCAGAAGGGTTCAAGGGAAAAGAATTTCGGTGGGTTGCCTTGGCGGGGAAGCCTTTCTCTCTCTCTCCTCTCTCCTCTCTCTCTCTCTTCTCTCTTTCTCTCTCTCTCTCTCCTCTCTCTCTCTCTCTTCTCCTCTCTCTCTCTCTCTCTCTCTCTCTCTCTCATCTCTCTCTCTCCTCTCTCCTCTCTCCACTCTCTCTCTCTCTCTCTCTCTCACTCTCTTCTCCTCTCTCTCTCTCTCTCTCTCCTCCTCTTTTTCTCTCTCCTCTCTCTTCTGCCGTCTCTGTCCTCCCTCTCTCTCTCTCTCTCTCTCTCTCCTCTCCGTCTCTCTCCTCTTCCTCCGGTCTCCTCTCTCCTCTCTCTTCTCTCTCCGCTCACCCGCTTCATCCGGCCCTCCTCCTCTCTCTCTTCTCTCTCTCTCTCCTCTCTCTCAATTCTGTGTGTGTGTGTGTTGTGTGTGTGTGTGATGATGTGTAGTGTCTCTCTCTATCTCTCATCTCGTCTTCTCTCTCTCTCTCTCTCTCTCTCTCTCTCTCTCTCTCTCTCCCGTCTCTCTCTCTCGCTCCTCACTCTCTCATCTTTCTTCTCTTCTTTCTCTGCTCCTCGTCTCGTCTCTCTCACCTCTCTTCCTCTCTCGCTCTCTCTCATCCTCTCATTCCTCATTCATCTACTCTCTCTCTCTCTTCTCATCTCTCTCACTCTCGGGGTTGCGGGGCGGTGTGGTGTGAGGATGAGTGTGATGCATGGTAGAGAGTGGATGTAGTAGGTAGAGGAAGCGATGAATGAGTGTGTATAGGACATCGTCACAGTACAGACAAAACTCAGACCTCACGATACAAGGAGAGAGAAGAGATACTAGATCTCGGATAACTCTACTCCTCTGCATCTCTACTTCTTCTCTCTCTCTCCGTTAGTCTGGTCCAGTCGGCGTCGCTGAAGTGTGGTCTTCAAATCCCGTTAGAGTTTATTCATTCTGCCGCTCTGACTCTGTGTGATCTCCGACCTCCGCTCTCCAAAAATCATCTCACTTTCTCACTCCTCTTCTGTCCTATCTACCTCTCGTCTCTCTGTCTCTCACTGTCTATCCTGGTCTGTCTGTCTGTTCCTTATTTTCTTCTTCTCCCATCTATTTCCGCTTCTTTCTCTCCCTCTTCGCTCGCTCTCTCTCGCTCTGTCTTGTCTGTCTGTTGTTGTATTTTCTCTCTCTCTCTCACTTATCCCCTCCCTCTCTCGTCTCTCTCTGTCTATCGTGCTCTATCTCTCTCTCTTACTGTTGTGTTCGTCTCTGCGTTGTGTGTTCGCGTGTACTGAGATCGTGTATCTATATTGTCTTGCGTCTTCGTTGTCTTCCTCCTCTCATCTCATCTTCCTCTCCATCGTCCTCTGCGCTCGCGTTCCTCTCTCTCTCAATCTTCTCTTCTCTCTCTCTCTCCTCTCTCTCTCTCTGCTCTACTTCTTCCTCTTCCTCCCATAGACGGATTACAAAAGATTTTACGACCAATCAAAAAAATGTCTATTTTTTTTACAACCTTTAATACTTTATATCTCCAACATCCTGCTTTTTTGGTCCTTCGTTGTACCTTTACGGTTGTAATTTGGCAATATCTGATCGGTTCTTTAGACTACCATCGGTTAATCATTAAATCTCTTTTTAAAGGGATTGTTTTATATATTTCTATCTCATCACTCGTCACGAGTCTTTATCAGCCGCTAATGTAATTCTTTTTCGCTCAATTACTAATTTTTTTCTCTTTATTGGTTAATTGCTCGTATTCTCGATTTCACTTGATCGTGGTTGGTTGGTGATTTGTTAGTATTTGTCTCTGATGATATGTTGGTTGTTTTGTGACTCGTTATCGATTTGGTGCGTTGGTTGTGGTTGTTGATTTGCAGAGCTATAGTATGTGTATGATTGATAGTGGTATTATTATCAGTTATATTATTATTGTTATTGATCGCTCGCTATTATGATTATCGTCATATGTTATTGTGATCTCATTATCTTATCTAAATTAGTTATTATTTGTTTCGTTTATTCATCTATGTTTATCATTCTCACTCTCTGTCGTTATTATATTTCTATCCTTATTCCGTCTACTTTCTTATATATTTAGTATCCATTAATCATGTTATTACGCATTATTATTCCTACTATATGTCCCTTTATTGTTAAACATTATCATTATTTAATGCCTTCATTATTACATCCTTTTGTCTTTTACTATCGTTATCGCAATTATCCTTTTATCTGTATACACTTTATTATGGTGCATATCTAATCTATAATACATCTAAATTATTCAATATATATCTTATTAGTTAGTAGTATCCTATAGAATATCAATTATTATCTCATTGTTTATTATTATTATCATTTATCATTTATTCATTATATTTCACTTATTACTCATTATCTTTGAGTTATCTCATTGTTGATATGATATGATGTGTTAGTTAGGTGTGTATTAATGATTGATTAGTTGATTGATAAGATATAATTAATTGCATTTAGATATTATTTATTGGTTGGATTTTACTTATCTATCAATCTAATTCATTATTATTATTCTACTATTATTATTAATTATAGAGAGAGAATCTTTCATTGTTATTCACCATTCATTCATATCAATAGACTCTTGGCCTTTACTTATCTTCATACACTCATTATTTCACTTAAGACTATCTCATCATTTATCATTATTATCACTTTCACTTATTTTATTATTGGTGATTATTTCACTTACTATTATTCATTCTATTATCAATACCTATTAATTATTCTAAATCATTATTCTTCTATGATTATTATTATCTTATTATTATTAATTATTGATTAAATCATCATTTATTATTATTAATTATCAATTTTCATCAATTGTCTATTACATGTTATCCTTATTAATTATTATCAGATCTGATTATTATTATTACCTTCATATCAGTATTATTACTCCATTAACTGCTATAATTTTTTCTGTGTGTTTATTTATCTTATCACCATCATTGGCCATTGTATTTATTAACTGTGTGATCATTCATTGATTAGTCGATTCTCAAATATTATCTTTTATTTCTCTCTAATGATCACTCATCATACAGTTATCAATATCATTCTAAGTATTATCTCATATTATTGTTATCAATTATTACTAATTGTCAGATATTGAATCCAAATCTAAGATTATTATCAATCCTCGTCCTTTCATTTACTTATTAACTATTGCATTCATCTCTTTTATTAATTATCTACCTCTCTCTCTCTCTTACATTTAATTCAATTTTGCATCAGTCATTAATGCTTTTCTCTTATTGTTGTTATCATTATCACTCATTGTTTACTTCGCTATTATTATCATTATTAATTGTTATCATTAGTGTTAATTATTTATATATTTGTTATCATTATTTCTTAGTATTCTAATTATTATTAACTATGTATATTATTATCATCTCACTATTCATCTCTATCATTATTCTAATCACTCTCATCTCACTCTGTTGTATTATGTTGCCATTACGTATTGTGTAAAATTCAATACATCCGAGAGTCTTATCTTATGTCCATAATCATTTTAATTCAGATTTTTGAATTATATCGATTATAAGTATCTAATTGACTTGGTCATTATCATTTATTGTAACTTGAGAATTATCACTCTTTATATAAGTATTCGAGTCGTTTGGTCATACTCTTATTGATCTTCATAATTAGATCGATTAAATCCTGATTGATATAATTACTATTTTCACTATCATATAACCCCTAAATCATTAAGACTTTCAACATAATCATTTTAATTGTTATTTTATAGGCGCCCTGGCATTATAAAAGTCAAATATATACATTAAAGTATACCAGCAAGTTTATTTTACACGCTCAGTCTTATGTTCATCCCATTGAACACTATCATTATGCAAAATCAATTATTGTTTATACTTAATCATCAGTTTCTATATTGTTACTTTTTATATGTCACTGTTGTTATATATAACATGAGCAAACATATAAAAGGAACATATTATATTACACATATATATCCGTAAGAAATATGGACTTTACACTAAAACCCTCAGTCGAATCATTGATATTGTTCTGTTTGTTCATTCTGTATTCAGTCCAGTATTATTATATCATTATACTCAATATTTCTTATTATATAATTATAGTTATTTCTTCCACTTTTTCTCTTTTCTTTAAACATGATTACTCTTCTCCATTGTTTCTTCTATCCATTAACTTTCTCTTTTCTTTTTGGAGGATTTTCTTCAATATCAAAAGAACTGTCCATCCACTTCGTCTATTGTTACTATTATCTTATTTTACTACTCTCTGTTCATATATATATATATAATATATATATATATATATTATATATATATCTATATCTTACGTCTCATATATATCTATATTACTATATATATATCTTTCCTCCATGAATGGGTAGCAAGTAAATATAATTTTTCAAAATTATAAGGTATATTTGAGAGTGACCTTTTATTGATAGAGAAACAAAAAAGAATAAAGCTTAAAGAGAAGAGTACATTGGAAATCATTTCCAAAAAACCGCACACGCCGAAATGTTCGCGAGTTGTGAACCGTCTCTGTCAGAGTTTCTGCATCTCGGTTGTGTCTGGTCGTCGTGCCCGTGGTTTCTCCTGTTGTACCGGAAAAGTATATCGCAAGGTTTCCAGTACATCCTCGCTAGTCAGAATCTTAGAAAATATAAAGAGCGAGATTAAAGACTATATTACATCCTGTGATTAGAGAGGTTTCTGGATATTCATATTTATTGTATTCAATATATATTATATTACTTACTGTGTATATATTACTACAATATATATATATATTGTATATATCTACCTCACTCTATACTATAGTACTATACTGTATGTATACTGTAATACCCAGTCTATATCTATATCTTACATTACTTCATATATACTATATCACTATTTCCCCCTCTCTCTCTTTCTTTCCTCCCTCCCTCCTTCTTTCTTTCTCTCTCTTCGAGATAATCCCTTATGGCTCGGCGAAAGGACAAAGGGGACGCGGAGAAAAATATAGCTTACGTTACGAACAACGCAATACACACACACACAATCTATTATATACATATATACATATAATCACATATACTATACTCCATTATATATGTACTACCACACAAAATAACACAACACGAAATAGATATAACAAATACATATAGTATATAGCTCAATATACACTAACACATACTCACATACTAATCAACTATAAGCACATATACACACATATATATATAATATATATACACTTACACTATAAACAATACTTATATTGTGGTGTGTGTGTGTGTTGTGGGTGTGTTGTGTGGTGTGTGGTGTGTGTGTGATATATATTATTATATATATATATATATATATATATATATTATATATATATATATATATATACACTCATGAGCGTACACTACACACATATTCATATAATATAATATATATATACCATGATATATTATATATAACCATATATATAATATATATATATATATGACATGTATGTATATATGTATAAATAGATATAAATTATATATGTATATATAATATCACTATCATAACTATACACTACTCAATCACTAATAATATATATACTATATATATTATATAGTATATATACATCACAACATATATATATACTATTAGTATGTGTGTGTGTGGGTGAGTGTGTATATATATATATATATAATATATATATTTAGATATATATACACACACTCAATATAATATATATATATATATACACGTAATATATAACACTCAATACTAACACACATACTAATACTAACACTATATATATATACACAGGTATATACTATATATTTACTCATCATACTCTTAATACCACATATATACATATAATACATACACTAACCAATATATATATACTAATATATAATATACTATAGTATTATATACTATATATATAATATATAATCCAACATAGCCACGCAATACATACACAATACTAATATATATATGTAACTAATGTATATATATTTATATTTAATATATATTCATACATATATAATATATACATACCATATATACACTACACTATCTAACATAACATATATTAATAAAAAATACACGTATACACTACTAATACTATATATAACATACATATAAATATTATACATATACAATACTACACACCTCATATCCTACTACTTTATCCAACTCATTAATATTCGCACTCGCCACTCTCAATCCTAGAAATGCACTAGATATAACATGATCAATTAACGCGCAAGCCTAAAACTAGCCTAGTGCCTGCGAAATCTCTGAAGAATACAGACATATATCGAAGCACCGATAGGAAGACTCACGATATTATAGTAATTCCATCAAACGGCGAATGAACGCAATTCGCTAACACGCATGATTTTGGGAGCTAAGGAAAAGGCTCGCGAGAATATGACACGCATGATTATGCTGTGGTCTCCTGTTTCAGACCACGGAACCCGCCGGCGAGAGAGGAGAATAGCCCCCCTCAATACTTTTAACCTTTCGGCCCCCTTCCTCTCCTACCCACCCCCATGTGGCATGGTGCCGCAGACTTCGGTCCCGTAAATTCTTGCGCATAGACCCTCCTAACTTAAAGGAAACAGAATCAAAATATCCTATCCGACGAGGGAGAGAATAAGTGGTTTGTGTTTGTCAATTTTTAAAATGCTCAGACTGGATGCGCCAATGTGGTGA
>NW_020868893.1:223478-230978 GCF_003789085.1 Penaeus vannamei
TGCAACAGCAATACTACTACTAATTATTATTATTATTACTGTAGTGGTAAAATAATGATAAGAGTGATTTTGATTATAGTTATAATGATAGTGATGGCGAATATAGTAATGGTAATGATGATAAGGATAAGGATAAGGATAATGATAATGATAATAATGATGATAGTAACTGCAACAGCAATACTACTACTGCTACTTATTATTATTACTATAGTGGTAAAATAATGATGAGAGTGATTCCAATTATAGTTATAATATGATGACGATAGTGATGGTAATGATGGTAAGGATAATGATGCCAATGGTACTGGTAGTCATTACGGTGAAAATGATAATGATAATGCTTATAACGACGATGGTAGGAATGATAAAGATGATGGCGATGATGATGGTAATGGTAACGATAATAATAATGACAATGATAATGATAATAAGGATAAAAATAACAACAGCAACACTACTACTACTACTGATGATTATTACAATGATAATATTGATAATGATAATAACAATAATGATACTAATGATAATTATAATAAAATCAATGATAATGACAATAATGATAATAATGATAATTATAATAAAATTAATAATAATGACGATAATGCTGATAATAATAGTGACAATGATAAACATGATCATGATGATAATAATTATAATAAAAATAATAATCACGATTATGCTGATGAAGATGATAACAGTGATAAAGTGATAATAAATATAATAATCGTGATGCTGATACTGCTGATGATAATAGTAATAATATAATGAGAATAGTAATAATGATAATAATAATAATAATAATAATAATAATAAATAAATAACAATGATAATAATAATAGTAATAACAACAACAACAATAATAATAATAATAGCAGCAATAATAATAACGATAATGATAATGATAATCATAATAATAACAATAATAACAATAATGATAACAGTAGAAAAAATCATGATAAAAATAGCAGTAGTAATAACATTAAGGAAAATAATAAAAATAATAATTATTATAATAATAGTAATAATAATGATAACAAAAATAATAATGGTACCAATAATAACAAAGATAATGCTGATCATGATTGGAATGCTAATGATGATAATTATGATAATGTAATAATAATAATTATAATGGTATTGATAATAATGATTATGATAATGGTAATGATAATAATAATTATGATAATGGTATTGCTAATGATAATTATGATAATGGTAATGATAATAATGATAATAAAAGGATAGTAATAATAATCACAATTATGATAACACTAACAATAATGATAATGATAATATTCATATCAATAATAATAATGATATCAATAACAGTAATGGTAATGATAATGATGATAATGATATTGGTAATAATAATGATATTGGTAATAATAATGATAATAATAATAATAATAATAATAATAATGATAATGATAATAACAATAATCATAATGTAATCAAATAATGATGATGATAATAATCATGATAACAATAACATAATATATATATATATATATATATATATATATATATATATATATATATATATATATATATATATATATATATATTATATATATATATATATATATATATATATATATATATATATACATATATATATATGTATATATATATATATATATATATATATACATATACATATAATATACATATATATATATATATATATAATACATATATAATATATATATATATATATATATATATAATATATATTATACTATTATATATATACATATATAATATATATAAACATAAAAAAAAGTATTTAGCACCACATTTGACCTTACTAAACATTCAGCTTTATTTTTTGCTAAACATTTTGCTTTCTCAGTATTTGCTGATAAACATGGTACTGATATTATAGTTTGATTTCTCATAAGTCAATTGCGCATTTGTTTATCACTCACTGTAGTTTATATGCATTATAGTCACAGTATTGCTGATATTACTGTATCATCGGCAGAACATTATCGCTATAAACAGCGGTGTTGATAGCAAATATGGTAAATTATAGTTATAGTTATAATCATTGTAATAACCGTGTCCGACGCAGCTTTCGTTGATAATGCGTCGGACATGTAATAACAAAGATAATAACTATAATTATGACTTACCACATATGCTATAGACAGTTTATAACAATAATTATCATTATCATCGCTATCACTTTTTTCAGCATTACTATGAACACCATCTTAAATACGGTAACCATATAGAATCACCGTCAGCATTGTCATTAGTTTAAAAAAATAGATAAATATATTTTAAAAGGTAAATACTAAAATCAATACTGATAAAAATAAAGCCAAAACAAAGAAAGTCATTTCTACTTTGTCTGTCTCGTGTATCTTGTACCTCTTTTTTGATAGATTCGAAGCCTAAAAAAACAGTTACGATTCCCAAATAATTTCGATATGTGACCTAAATAACACAGAACAGGATATTCTCTTTCATTCTTTCATTGTCGTATCTGGGGACGATTGATCACTATAAAGATACAGTGAGTCCGGGAGACGAAATGGCTGCCGTGTTAGTCGTCTCTGGGCTGGGTCATTTCTCGGTCTTTCTTTGGTGAAATGAGAAAGAAAGATGAGGTTGAGGTTGGAAAAGGAGAGGGGAATGGGAGGGAGAGAGTGGGTGGGTGAGCAGTGTGAGTGTGAGAGTGAAAGTGTGTGTGAGTGAGTGAGTGTAAGAGTGAAAGTGTGTGTGTGAGTGTGAGAGTGTGTGTGAGAGAGAGAGTGAGTGTGAGGTGTGAGAGAGCCGAGTGAAAGTGTGTGTGAGAGAAGAGAGAGAGTGAGTGAGTGAAAGTGTGTGAGAGAGTGAGCATGAGAGTGGAGTGAGAGTAAGAGAGGCGAGGGGGGCAAAGCTAATAACAGCTAATAGAATGGAAAGATGAGAAACAGAGAAAGAAGGAAAGGTAGAAAAGATATGGGAAAGAAAGAGAAAGAACAAACACAGATAAACAAAGCTATACACAAAAGAGACGAGACAGACAAGACCTAAAATAAAAAAGAAACGAGACAAATTTTGCAAAAAGAACAAGGTGAATAAGAACAGAATAAGAAAAAAAAATAAAACACGTACAGAAACTAACTCTACTTCAAACTAACAACAAAAAAACATAAAAAATCAAAAATACATCCCTATATAAAGCAGAGTTCACTAACCACACACTCTCCCTCGAAGGCGACGGCCACGAGATCCGCAGCTGCCAGAACGAGACCGTGGAGGCGCGTTGCATCTCCGAGATCATCTTCGACAAGCGATACAAGACCTGCTACTGCAACACCGAGCGCTGCAACTCCTCGTCCGTCGCCTCCGTCAGCGCCTTCCTCTTCGCGTTGGTGGCTCTCCTTCTGCGGGAACTGAGGTAGAAAGAGCGAGAGACGCCACCCGGCTGGGGCGAGCGTGGTCCAGCCCGAGAGGAGAGTGAAACCTGTTCCAAATTCAGCTTCGAACGACTGGGTGTGACTTCTTCAGGTCGACTAGTCCCCAAAGCCCATGACTCGACGGTCCTTCAACATGCTCGTTCCTTGCATGGTATCTGCGTGAAGCTGAAAGAGAGTCCGCGCGTTTTGTGTTGTTTTCGCTTCGGGAATCGTCGAGATCCGCTCACGAAACTGAATCTGTGTTTTACGAGGTATAAACCCATTATTCTTTGACGAAGTTCACTGCTTATTTTCCAATGTTGTGATTATTATTTTCAATAGTAATACCATCATAATTGGATGATTTGTTATGCAAATATTAGCCAATAGATGGAAATTATCTCTGCAACGAAAAATTCACCTTAAATTATTCGAAGGGAGTTACCTCCTCCATGTAGGTACGAAGAATTATCTTACTAATTTAGGTAACTTCTTTGAGTCTGTTTCAGCTCTTTGACGACGTAAACAAAACAATAAAAAATGCGAAGGTAAAATGCAAAACACAAGTCACAACCAGCCATTATGGACCTGAGATAAACAGAAACTTCGCAAAGATCGTTCCTAGGACCAACCAGGGCGTCCGAGTTATCAATATGACATTTCCGCAGACCAGCCTGTCAGATCTGTCCTTACCCTCGCAAGCTGAGGTCACACCAGAAGGACCGCAGATAGAGGTAATACGTAACCGCTTAGGCCATAAATAACTGTCTTGACATCCCTGTGGGTTTCGACATCAAGTATTTACTTCTACCTGAATCTCAGTGAGTCTAAAACACAATTATATATACTATTTTTTTGCCTTTGCGCCACTCAGAATCTAAAGCACACAGATCTTTGGCCGTACTACCCCAGGCATACTCGTTTGTTACTTTGGCTTGTTCCCTTGACTTCATGAAAGCCTTTCATTGCGCAAATATCAGAGCTTGATATTAAGGTCACTATTTATCGTTCAATATTCTCTCTCCCAGTGCTTCTTTATACATGCCAAACCGTGACGTAAAACTGTGCTATCCACGCAGGTCCTCAGTGGATAGATTCTAGTGCCTTTCTTCCCTTTTCTGGAGTTGAGGTTAGAGATACTTTGCTTTCCACACGTTTTTTTGTTTATTTGTTTATTTACTGATGCAACAAAGGGCCGTTTGATGGCGTTTAACTACGGACTAAAAGGAAGCGGATCACAGAAGATATGACGTCATACCCGCTCGAACAGAAATCATTTTCTGTCGCTGCAAAATGTGAACGGTAACATTACATATCCTCCTATAGAAAAATGAGTCACTTATTAATCAGATTTTTTGTTTACCACAGTATATTTACGACACTACATTTCTGAGAATAATTTTTTTACGAAATGTCTATATATTTCCAACATTTATTGAAATGCTATTTTAGTTATTTTCGTCGGACATTGTAAGGCTTATATTTCACATAAAGTATGTCCTCAAGTTCCATATATTTGCAGAACATAATTTCTATATATTTTTCTGATGCTTTCAGGTGCAGTCGATAATAGAGTGCAAAATAGCTAAAATAAATATCCTAAAGCTGTATCAAAACAAGGTGGATTCAATATATGCTCTTCACCGTCTGATCAAGAACCAGTCCTTTTCTGGCTCGTAAATGACAGCTTTTTTCTTTATCTCTTCTTTTTCTCTAGAAACAAAAAAAAAAAAAATGTTGAGACGCAGAATATCAAATGAACATTTTATAGAGTAGCAGCATCTATTAACGTCATGTAATTAAAGCAAAATGAGTGAAACAGACAGAGGTTTCGATAACTTATACAAGGTATATAAACATCAAAATTTCACTAGCAGCATAGCACTATTTCCCCCCATAGTGAGCGGCTTTAAATATCTTCGCACAGTGCTTGTCAATCCTAAAGTAGGTTAGAAAGTTATGAGCATATGCGTAATGTATTTTTTCCTTTTTTTTTTTTTTTAGAATAGCAAAAAGGACGAATGAAAACAAATGAAGTTCATGCATTTTATAAGATACTTTTTTATCGTATTTTATATATATTTACATATACGTACAGTATAGCCAGCACACCACAGGTATGTCTGCCATTAGAGTCACCATTGTTTATGCAGAAGAAAATATTGCTGGATGAAGGAAATATTTTTTGAGAAATAGACGTAAATATATCACGTGATTTCAGACTCAATTGTGAATGTGTGGATAGCAAGGTGTTTCGCAGGAAAGGGCAAAATATAACTTCGCAGATTTAATCATACAACAGCGTATGCTTAATCGCCTATCACTCTAATTTTTGGATCTCGTGTACACTTTTCTCTAATTCCATTATGGACATCGGGAGAAAATAGAAGAAATGCCGTCAGTCTTGTTGAATACACGTGTATCATTTGGATATCATCACCACGACACGCAATGCAGTGCTTACCCGAGAAGTGATATATACCGACGGCCCTTTCGTGACCTCGTTCTAACGGTGCCCCCAATAACTAATGAACGACCTGTTACAACGCAAGAGAATCACCTTGCTAGGTGCGAAATGACATACTTCTACTCACTCTCGTCTGTAGCTCCTTGGGAAGCATGGAGAGGCCTGTTTCCTGTGGCAAATGTAGACAAAAAGGTATGAAACAAGTGAATGATTCAATGATGCAACAGACGTAATTTGTGTTGATGTTATTAGTCTTTAACAGAATTATACGTCAATCATAAGACACAGTGAAATTATTCAGTTTCATTCACAACTATGCTCTACATAGGCCTACCTTTTACCAGGCTTATCCTCCGTGGTCAGTTCTTACTACGGTCAATTCTTACTCTTCTGTCTGAGTAAGTGAACCTCTTACAGTGAGTCCCTAGATAGGAATTCCTCAGTATATATGTGTGCTCTGCCTCTCCCTTTAGAATCTCGAACTCACTTCAGAAATGACTTGTTCAAGCATTCGACTTCATAACTACCCTCTGGAGGTGTCGACACGATCCCACACCGATCGGACTTCGGGGTCGGTTACTTTCCTGTTCCACAGATGATTAAATTATTCGAAATCGTGTCACTTCTGCATTAGCGTCGACAAAACTACACTGCCTGGCCCTCCGTTGACGATTTTCCCCGTGTTAGCAAGATCACATTCTCAAAGATCCTGCCATAGCGTAATCTCAAGTGTTGTTAATATTGATACCCTTTTCTTGTCACGTTTTCGAAGAGTTACTCGCTATGATGACCTATTACTTAACTAGTCAAAGGTGCCACATATCTATATATACATACATACATACGTGCATATACACATAGTTACATATATATATATATATATAATATATATATATATATATATATATATATATATATATAATACATATATATAATGTATCACGCAAATATTTAAAATGATAAGTCAGAAGGTGTGGAAGCTATCAACACGATGACTTAGTGCTAATGCATTACCTTCCCTCATTCCCACTAACGTAAAAAAAATAAGATAATGATAAAAAAGAAAGAAATGTCTATGGCACAGAAGGCTAAGGCTAATGAATATCTTCCGTAGATAAACGAGCAGTCTACATTGAGCCTTCGGTGACTAGTCAGAAACAGTGGAAGTTCGCCCGAGGAAGAACAAGAAGTACGTATTCTTGGGTCGACTCCGGCTTTATCGTGGAGCTGCTCGTAAACCATTAAAACGACCCATAATTCCTCCCTTTTATCCCACAATATCTAATACCACACGCTCGAATAGGTTTAACTGAACACTTATTTTTTTCTTATATTATATTTTTTATCCCTAGATATAGTTATCCTATTTTTCTTCAGTGTTCGGATGCGAACGTGAAACCGTCAGGAGGCGACTGTCTCCTTCGTCAATAAACATGAACATAAACATCCGGATGACTGTCTCTTCATGAAACACTTCATCGTGTTATTCTCAACAGGTTTATAGCTTATTCCATGGTCGTGCATATGGTGTAGGCGTGTGACCCATCATATGTCCGTGCTTAGCTTCCTTTCCATGTATACAAGAATGTAGGCAAGGTCTAGCCTAGATTTTTTCTTTCTTTCTTGTACCTTCCCATGTGT
>NW_020868893.1:245978-248320 GCF_003789085.1 Penaeus vannamei
CGAGAGAGATGAGCAGAGAGAGAAACGACATAACAGGACACGACAAGACGAGAAACAGAGGAGACACTAGAGACACAGAGACAGTGAAAGAAACAGCGAGAACGGAGACCTTGAGAAAAGATAAACGACAGAGAGAGTCGAGAGACTGAGAATTTAAGCCACAACAAACAAAGCAAAACAACGGAAGACAGGAGGAGACAGGGACAGACACAAGAAGAAACAAACAGACCAACCCCAAAGCAGAAGAAGAAAACAGAACTTCGTGAAACCCTCCAAGCGCCTTCCTCAGCCAGCGTTCGCGTAATGTGAATCCGCCTGCAACCGCAATGTCTTCAAGAACGAATTTATCAGATGACGGCCTTTCATTTCGATCATTAGCAACAACAACAACAACACAAAAATTGTTTGGGGTAGGATAGAAAAAGTTACTGCTGTTTCAAAAATACGATAGAGAGAGAGGATTGATAGATAGACAGGACCGACAGACAGGAGTAGATAAATAAATGAGATTGAGAGTAGTTAGATAGATAGTGATAGATATATACACTGGAGGAGTAGATTAGATAGATAGAGGATTATTAGAGGGTTAGATAGGATACGATGAAGAGTAGATAGATAGGATAAGCGGATAAAGAGTAGAATAAAGAGAGAGAGACGCATATAGAGACAGAGACAAAATGAAAAGGGAAACAGAAAAAAGACAGCTGAGAGAGAGGGGCGAGAGCTGGTGGGCGCGACGGGGGTCAGGAAGAAGAGAAAAAGAGAGAGAAAGAAAGAGGCAGAGAGGAGCAGATTGTCAGCGAGAGAGACTCGATGGAGATGATGCAGAGAGAGAGTAATGGATGAGACGAGAGAGGCGGACGAGAGGAAAACACCGGACCCGACGACGAGGAGAGACGGAGCGAGGAGAGACGACGATGAGGAGAGAACGAGAGAGACCTGAACTGACAACAAACCTAGACGGTATACGCATAGATAGATTAGACAAGATAAAGAAGACAGAGAGGAGCGAGTGGATGTTGAAGAGCAGACGAGAGATGATGAGAGAGACAAGAGAGACGAGACGAGAGAGAGGAGAGGAGAGCCGAGAGAGAGACGATCGAGAGGAGTACGGAGGCAGACGAGAGAGGGAGAGAGAGAGAGCAGAGAGAGCGCACAGACAGACAGACAGAACAGACAGAAAGAACAACCAAATTAGCAACCCCGCTACCCCAGAGGGAGTGCAAACAACAAGTACGGCATATGTCCACATATTAATTGCACCCCGCGCCCCCCCCCCCATCACCTCCCTCCCAGTCCTCCCCCATCCATATCCCTCCCCCACCCTCCTCCCTCCCGCACCTCCTCCCTCCTCGCCTCCTCCCTCCCCACCTCCTCTCTCCCCCCACCCCCTCTCTCCCCCCACCTCCTCCCTCCCCTCTTATTCCCTTCCCCTCTTTCCTTGGTCTTTCGTTTTCCTTCTTTTCTAGGTTCTTCTTTCCCTTCTTCTCTCTCTCTCTCTTTTCCTTCCTTTTCAACTCACTCGCTTCCTTCCCTTGCTATCTCTTCGCTTCTTTTCTACTTTCCTCTCTCTCTTCTTTTCTTTTCTTCTCCCTCTTATCTCTCTTCCTTCCTCAACTTCTCTCTGTTTCCTCTCTCTCTCTCTCTCTTTCTTTCTTTTCTTCTCCTTCTTATTTCTTTTCCTCCTTACTCTCAAGTTTCCTCTCTCTTTCCTTCTCTCTGTCTTCTCTCTCTCTCTCTCTCTCTCTCTCTTCCTTTCTTTCTTCTCCTTCCTTTATCTTTTTCCTTCCTTATTCTCTCTATCATACTTCCCTCTGCCTTGCCACCCCATTTTCCTCATCCCTCCCCCTCCTTTAGCTCCTATTCCCTTTCTACTACCCTCCCCCTCCCCCTCCTCCCAACCACTCTCTATTTCTTCCCACTATTCGTTTCTTTCCTCCTTCCTTTCTTCCTCTCTCCTTCCTTCCTTCTTCACAGACCGCTCTCCTCGCCCTCCCCTCCCCTTCCCCCGTCTTCCTAAATCCTTCATAGCCTTCTCCTCTTCCGTCCTTTCCTCCTACCCCCCTCCATCTCCCCCTCTCTCTCCTACCCCCTCCCTCCTCTAACCCCAACCCCGCTCCCCCTTTCTTCCCTCCCCCCTTACCTCTCCCCCTCCCTCCCCCTCCTTCTCCCTCCCTCCTCCTCCTCCTACCCCCTTCCCCCTCTTTACTCCTCTCCCTTCCCCTCCTTCACCCACCTACCCACCCCACCCACCCCTCCCTCCCTCCTCCCCCATCCCCCAGTCCTCCAACACCCCCTACCCCCCCACCCTCTCCCTCCCACCCCACCCCTCCCCTCCCCAT
>NW_020868893.1:255184-257684 GCF_003789085.1 Penaeus vannamei
TCTCTCCCTCTTCCCTCTCTCTCCCTCTCCCTCCCTCTCCTCTCCCTCTCCCCTTCTCTCCCTCTCCCTCTCCCTCTCCCTCTCCCTCTCCCTCCCCGTTCCTTCCTTCCTTCCTCCCTCCCTCCCTCCCTCCCTCCCTCCCTTCCTTCCTTCCTTCCTTCCTTCCTCCTCCCTCCCTCCCTTCCTCCCTTCCTCCCTCCCTCCTCCTCCCCTTCCTCCTTCTCCCTTCCTTCTTTCTTCCCTCTTTCCTTTTGCCACTATACACTATCGACCCCCTCCCCCGACCGCTGTCTGTGCCATATCACTCATCGACAACAATGACCCAGACAAGAGATCGATCTCTCAGTCGCTTTTGCCTCGCCCGTCATTCTCCTACCCACCCCCCTTCACCTCCTATCTTGCCCTTCCTCTTCCCCTTCCCATTCCCCTTACCCACTGTTTCTCCTCCTCCTCCTCTCCCACTTCCCTTTCCCCTACCCCTCCTCCAGCCCCACCTCCATCTATCCTTTCCTCTTCCCCCTTCATCCCCCACCTCATCCCCTTTCTCCCTCCGTCCGTCTCCCATCTTCCTTCCTCCTTCCTTCATACCTTTATCCTTCCTCTCTCCCTTCTTCTCTCCCTCTTCTCTCGCTTCCCACCCCCACCCCTCCCGCACATACACTCGGCATAATAGGTCTTCCGGTTTCCCGTCACACTTGTCTGTCCGCGTCCATCAGGCGTCTGTCTGTCATGTACGTTTCCCCTCGCGCCGCCCACCACCGCCCGCCCTCGCTGGCCTTTTCTTCGTCTCCCCCCCCCTCTCCCGCCACGCTTGTCTTGTCCTTTCTTCGTCATCCAGGTCTTTCTTCCTCCATTTGTCATCTTTCTTTTTCTGCAAGCCTTTGTAGGACAAATTTCGGTCTTTTTCGTCTGTTGTTTATCTTATCTGTTTTCATTCCCTTTTTCTTCTTTTGTTTCGTTGCATTCGCCCCCTTATCTTCCATTCTGTGTATCCAACTCTTCTTTCTGTATCCGTGTGTTTATTAATTCATTAATTAATTGCTTTTCGATTTCTTCATGCAATCTTTCATTCCCTATCTTCCGTCTATCCGCCCTCCTTTCCTTTCCTCCTCTCCTCCCCTTTTCCCTTCCCCCTTTCCTCTCCTCCTCTCCTTCCCTTTTCCCTTCCTCTTTCCCATCCTCTTTTCCCTCTTTTCCCCCCTTCCTCCTTTCATTTTTCCTCTTCCTCCTTTCCTATTTTTCCCTTCCGCCTTGTCTTCACTTTCTTCCTTCCTTCTCTCCTCAATTCTTCAGTTCTTTCATTCTGCCTAGCCCATATATTCGCTAACATGACCCACCTCTGTTCACCTTCCCCAGAAAACGGACATCATGTGCGAGCTGGTGGAGGACCTGCAGCTCAAGATCAAGGAGTTCCTGCATCCGAACCCGGCCTCCCGCGCCAAGATGTCCGCCGTGAAGGGCATCGGCAAGCTCTCGGGACAAGCCAAGGCCGCCACCTACCCGCAGCCAGAGGGCGTGCTCGGGGAGACGCTCATCACCTTCGGCAAGAAGATCGGCGAGGAGAACCTCTACGGTGAGTGGGGATAGGGGCAGGGGATATGAAGGGGAGGAAGGAGGGAGGGAGAAGGGATGGGAATTAGGGATGGGGGAAGGAGGAAGAAAAGAAGTGCAGGGAAAAAAGTGGAAGGGAGATAAGTAGAAAAAGAAGAGAATGGAGGGGAGGGGAGGGAAAAAGAGTGGGGAGAGTTGGGAGGATGAATATGAGAGTGAAGGAAAGGCTAGGAGGGAGGGAATTAAGGAGGGGGATTGGGTGAAAGAAAGTGATAGTGAGGAGGGTGGGATAGCACCAATGAGAGAGAGGGCGGTGTGAAGGGCAGGGGTAGTGATGGAGGGAAGAAGGAGCATTGGGAGGGGAAAGGAAGTAGAGTAGGAAAGGAACTAGGGAAAAAGGGAAGGAAGAAAAGTAGGAGGGAAGCAAATGAATGTGGAAAGGTGAGAGCAGGGAGGGAGAGAAGAAAGTAAAGAGGGGGGAGGGAGGGAGAAGAAAGGAAGGAGAGAGGTGGGAGGGAGGGAAAGATGTACAGATAGATAGAAACTGATAAGAGGAAGAGAAAGACATGGAGATGAAGACAGGGAAAGAGTGAGTAAGAGCGAGGGAGAAGAAAGGCAGAAGAATAGGAAAGAGAATCAAAAGAACAGTAAAGATAAAGGTTGATAGTGCTCAGTCGAGATAGAGCCTTTCTGTGTTAGGGACTCTAGCCTTATGTACTCCTCCCTGGCTGCTTGTCATCCCCTCCCAAGTCTTTATTAATTCTTTAAAGCTGTATCTGGTTTATTCACTCTTCTTCACATGTTTTCCTATTCTTATATTTTATAAATGACATTGTGCTATTGCTAAGTATCTCACAAGCTGTTGTGTTGGTTTGGAGACCATGTATGCAGAGAGTCAAAATTGGTGTTATTTTTAGAGCAAGAGGCAGAGAGAAACAGGTTTGTCAAT
>NW_020868893.1:270184-272684 GCF_003789085.1 Penaeus vannamei
CAGTTATCTGGAACCTCAGTACTTCAATGTACACCTTCAGCTAAGTATGAAAGTTGTAAATTATGGTAGTAAACAACTATGACCTGCTGACAGAAGTGATATTTAGGTATGTATGATATTACAGGTGGAGCAGATCTCCCAGCTGGCTACCTTCGCAGAGAATCTGTTAGATTACCATAGACAGTGCACTGAGATCTTAGAGGCCCTGGCTGGTACACTTCATGATAAGTAAGAACAGTGGTGATTTCTTGACTGTTGCACAACAGATAAGCTTTTGATCATTTTAGTTTAGTTTGCTTTTACTTTTGACTTGTTCTGTTATATCACAGAATAGATATACCTACAAACTTTCATTAAGTTCAAGCTCGTTTGAAATACACCCTTCTGGTTTTATTATGATTCCACATTACATTTTGTAAGTTTTTGATAAACAAATTGCCTACAAATAGATATGCCTACAAACTTTCATTAAGTTCAAACTCATTAGAAATACACCCTTCTGGTTTTATTATGATTCCACATTACATTTTGTAAGTTTTTGATAATCAAATTGCCTACAAATCACCTTTGCAGGAAGAATGAAGCCGCAAGTCTTCCCCGTGCAGAGTTTGTGCCAAAGACTCTTTCGGACCTTGGCGTGATAGATAGCCTGAATGGTGGCCTTCCTACAACCAACATCACAGGTGAGACTTGGGGAGGATGAGGTAGTATGGCCCTTTGACACAACTTCTAACTCTAGGTAATGTCAGAACTTTGAGTTTGTGCCTTGCTCGCGTGGCAAGTTGTTGTATGGTTGGTGCAGAGATGGTGTTTCATGCTCATAGTATGTTTTCTGAGAGAATTGCACAGTATCTGAAAAAAAGAAAAAAACGTGTGATTTGTTCCATATATCTTTCAGTCAGATTGAACTCTTGTCATGAAGATTGAATTATGGCACAAAAGTAGAGAATTTAGATATATGTCCTCTACAACAACCATACAACTTTTATTTTATTTTTTCTATAGTTTGTATTTTGTTGTACTATATCTATCTACAGTGAATGGTATTATTTCCCTCTTTGGAACTGAATATTTATATACTAAATAATGTGTGGCTATGACGGCTCAGGAAGAAAGTACCAACCCATGTTTCGAGCACACTGTCAGAAGACGCCACAGACTTTGCCTTACTAAGAACATTTTTGATTGTGAAAGTTTTAATTCTTCTGACCTTTTGAAAGCTTTGAAGAGATATTAAGCTAACGACCTCAGATACAAATGGTTGTTGATTTGCTCTCACGTTCACTCTGATAACCCAATGACTCTCTTGGTTTTTATTCCTCAAGTCGAGTACCACACAACTGGTGGGTGTTCTTTTGCACTTCATTGCATCTTTCCAGGCATCTATACTCTTTTTTCTGTTTTCAGTAAAGTACTTTTTGTATATGAATCACAGATATTCATTTCCTGTTGCAGTGCAGCTTCATGACCAAGGCATGAGCTATTGTTCCTTTTAGAGAGAGGAAGTTGTTATAACTTCTCTAGTCATTTTTTCTAAAATACATCTTGGCCATTATTTAGTTTAACATCTGTTGAATTCATATGCCTTTTCTTCCCAAAGGATTCTTAGTCATTTTCTCCCCATTGCCAGTAAGAATAGTCGACTAAGAAGAGTTGAACTTCTAGTTCTAATGTATTATCTCCAGAATTATCAAAGAAAATCAGAACCCAAACTGGAAACAAGGAGGAGGTGCAACTTTAGGCATGACAGTTCAGCATCTGAAGTACATAGAATTATTATTAGAGAGATTTTCCATAGGATAGCATTATGGCAAAATACATTCCTAAGATAGAATATAGAAAATTTACAGTAAGCTGAGATATTTACTTTTTCTCAAGAGGGCCATTGTAGAGTGTGAAAAGAGGAAGCACTGCCAATATGTTGATTTTTACGTAAATCCCATAAGTACTGTTTTAGTGCAGCTGAACTAATGGGAAAGAAGACAAAGCAAACTTTTCTGCAGATGTTTCTCAGCTTTGATGCAACTATTGTTATACAGTTTAACTTTAATATTAACCCATTTCCACCGGTATATTTTGAAGCCGAAAATAAAAGTTTCCGGACAACTACAAAATCAGCTCGCGGGGCTGGCCCGGATTCTGCCCATGTGCTAGCCACGGCCCACTGCTGCATCGGAGCATGAGCCCCGATGCAGAGTTACACTGGCGGGATGCCCGGCAATTTTTTTTATTTATTTATTTTATTTTAATATTTTATTTATTTATTATTTTTTTTATTATTATTATTTTTTTATGGGTGTCTCATATGTGGGATACCTGTCATTACTGGGTTAAAAAAAAATTGGGTTTTTAGATGTATCTACCTTAGAAATTTTATGCCATATAATGCTGTTTCTTTTCATACTGCACCTTCTCCATTTTTAGTGAACAAGTGATTAGTCAGAAAGTTCAGGTTTTAGTTTACTTCCAAGAATATGTAACATTTGTGATGTGTCTACAT
>NW_020868893.1:287684-297684 GCF_003789085.1 Penaeus vannamei
ATTCTATAACTGTGTACTGTGTAACATTAATCTTTTCACAAAATTATTTTTCAGGAAATATAAACATTGAGGTTATGAATTCATGTTTGTTACATCAAAGATTAGGGCTGAGACAGTTTTGACAATTATTTTATTAAAATATATTTGGTACATGACCATCATCCATGATTAACAAAATTTCATTAATTGTTACTTTAAATGATGATATCCTGCTTACTGGACAGGGAAAGGTATGTTTATATGAAAGCCCTTTGTTTAACTGACGTATTGATTGTAATTTAATAATGATCATTGAACCCAATCAGAAATTTATCGTTGATATAAGAAAAATCTTAGTGTCTTTGCCCTAATGATGATGTTAGTTGCAATAATTTTGCAGTAAGGCGAATCACATTACTAGGAGATATATTCCATAGTATTTTTGTAGTATTTTGTAGATTATGATAAGACTTGTGACCCTTTAAATGTAAAATTGTATAATTCTCAATGTTTATTTCACCAATTTCTAGCAAAGAGATTGTAGCTGAGCAAAAATGAGCAGAGTAACTACTTACCACTTCATTACTCTGATGAATCCTGTACTTTTAGAGTTTGTTGTGAAGTGGTATAAAAATCTTTGTCATTTCTCCATTTGCCTAGTCTTTCCATCATTAGAAGCCAAAGGTAGACATGAATATGCAAAGAGGAAGCCACAGGGATTTTTAAGGATAACAAGGAAAGTTCTACGTGAAACAGATCCTCAACTTTTGAGAAAAGCTTTGAAGATGAATTGATATATGATTAATGAAAAAAATAATAATTGTCCAGCATCAACTTCCAATGCCATATGAATAGTGATTTCACTTTTTGGATTCTGATAACATATTTCCTCCTGGCGCAGAATTATTATCAGTCTTTTTTACACTTTTTATAGAAGACATTTTTTTGCAGAGTATCTTAAAAGAAAAATCACAAATTTCATCAGATATCACTTTACAGAGCAATAATCAAAGAGTTTTAGTGGCATATATGAAAGCAGTACCTACAGGAGATACTGAAAATGTATCAGAAAACACCCATTCTATTTTGTAGTGGATAATTGTCACTTTAAGGGAATGTTCTAAACCTTTTTTCTATTTAAGGTTAAAGCTAATTTCTGTTTTATTTCTTAAATAATGTAATTATCTAAAAAAAAAAAAGAAAAAAAAAAAAGTTCAGTTTTAGTAGTGCTTAGATAATGACAAAATTTCCACTTACTCGGATAAGATGTAATGTAGATGGCTTGGCTGTCATATATTGTTCCCAATGGGGAACTCAATTCTTCTTGAATTGGCAACAATCCTGTGGAGATCTCAGTCATTTTTTAATAATTCCTCTAGCAAAGGCTACAGTGCTCACAAAAGATAGAACTCGTATTGAGATGGATATGATGAGGAAATGGAAACATGATGGAGGATATAGGGGAAATTACTGTACTTTTTATAATATTTTCTTGGATTACCAAATACTTTCAGGATGATGTTGACTTGATTAAGTTTGTTATTTATTTTTGTGTTCAGTTGCATTTACAATTGTTTATTTACATTTGATTATTTAATGAGTTTTTGTAGGTGTTGCCTAGAAAGTTCTCTAGGAAACTCTATGCATATCCCCTTCCACAGTAGATTTATCTTGAAAGTGCTTGTCACAATATTTGTAAGATTGTAATAGTGTTGAGTAAGGGAGACTTTTAACTTAAATTGTGCCAACTAAAGGTAAATTCATTGACATCCTTTGTGAGTTTTAAAGAGAGAAGAGTTAATACAAGATAATGGATTTGTGGTCTTGGGTGAGGACTCACAACTGATGAGAACTAAAGTCATCCAAGTTTTGAGTTATTGTTATTAGTTTCTCCTAATGGGTTAATCATAAATATTAGAAAAAAATGACATTAGATGTTGATAGTTGATGATTCTAACTGAGACAACAGTTCACATCCTTGTATGTGTGGATCAAGGTATACCTCCCGAGCTTGCCATTTATTATCTAGTACCATAAAGTTACTACATTTTATTGCCATGTAACTTAGATTTATATGAAATGATTGTTTCCCTTATGGTATTAAAATGTTGGTTTCAGTTGTTGTTTTTCTTTTTTTTTCTATTTTATTTTTTATTTTATTTTTGATTATTTATTTATTTATTATTATTATTCATTTTATTTTGCTGTGTGTGTCTGTGTGTGTATATATATATATATATATATATATATATATATATATATATATATATATATATATATATATATTATATTATGTGTGGTGTGTGTGTGTGTGTGTGTGTGTGTGTGTGTGTGTGTGTGTGTGTGTGTGTGTGTGTGTGTGTGTGTGTGCCTGTGTGTTTGTTATTTTTAAAAATTGTGTTAAGAACTTTGTATGTCTTTTTGTATGTGTGTATTTTTTGTTTATTCTGTGTTGTTTGGTGTTGATTTCATCTTTATTTCCATAAATCGTGACTGCACTTATTTGTGTTAGTTCTTTGTTTGCAGATGTATAATGCAGCCATCTAAAATGCTCTCTTTCAGCTTCCTGTTTCTGTAGACTTCTGCTGCTCTCTTCATTGTTTATATTAATCAACCTTTTAGGTACTGACCAACAGAGTGGACTGTGTTGGTTCTTGATGTTTCATCAGTGGGTATTTCTGATTCCTAATATCTGTTATCAAATTTTTCATTGCCCATCAGTCTTCCCTGTCACCTCTCTTCTGCAAACACACACCACTCAACATGATATCAGAAATTTCATGAGCAAGGTCTTAGGGTCTTGGATGTTTTTGGGGTGTCAGTCAGTGTGATTGACTGTTCCTTTGGTGTGGATGTCCCCTGGTGTGGGTGTCCCCCTAATGTGGATGCTTGCTCCCCCATAGTGTGGGTACCCCCCAGGTTCTGATGTCCTGCCTAATATAGATGTCCCTTTTCTTGTTTGTATATGGGATTCCTGTATACGTGTGTATGTATGCGTGTCATCTTAGTTTAGATATCTTTAGGTGTCTGTCATACTCGGATATGATTGTTTCATTACCCTTTGAAGTGAAAATGTATCCTAGTGTGGTTGAACCCCAGATGTGAAAGTATCTAGGAGTGTATGCACTGATGCTATGGGTTCTTGTAATGAGGGTGTAACTTGTGTGTGCAGTTTCTTAGATAATTAGTTGATGCATGAGAACATGCCCTGGACTGCATTACACAATTCCTCTGACATGTGGTTATACTGTAGACAAGTAAATAGTATCAAGATAAAGTCTCAGAATCCTGTGAATTTATTATTGAGCTGTATATAACCTGTGCTTTGAAGTACTGTATAGTACATCAGCAAAAGAGCAAAAAAAAAAAAAATGAAACTGTGTATCAAATACATGCCTTGTTTATATTTGGGAACTGATTTCCTTTTGAGCAAAGTATATAACTTTGTTCCTAATACCAATCCTTACCCCAGTAATTGCAGTATTTTGATTATTATCCATCTTTTTTATGTATTCTTGATACTATTTTGAATATATGAACCATGCAGGGTTCTCTCAGGGTCTCTCAGGATATCCTGTATTGCCAAGTGGTCAATGAGTGCTGGAGCCTGATGGTCCAAAAGACACTCACCCAAGCAGTTTATGCCCTGCTGCCGCTGCATGCTGACTGCTTGCACACATTAACATGGCTCAGGGTCACCTTGGGCCGTCATCAGACTTTTTTGACATTGACAATCGCTATCCCAAGTCTAACAGTCTTGACTTGTGGATGTGGCCTTATGACCTATCCAAAGGCATCACATGTAGCTGTTGTTGCCATGGCTGTTTCACATCAGAGAGGTTATAGTGCCATACACACATGGATTGAACTAACTAGACCATTCCTTTGTAGTATGTTGGTTTGAGCCCTCATCACCACCTGTATTGTAGTTTACTGGTAAGCTCTTCCCTATCATACCTGTATATTTTCTCCCTAGATGCTTTCTGTTCTTGGCAAAGCAGAGAGCTTCCCTTTCATTGGTGTGATAGGTGGTTAGTGGTCCCTTTTAACTTTTCTAAGCAACTGTTGTAAACCTCACATAGAGAGAAGTCAGATATGAAGCTATGTTTGGAGACTTGGGGATGAAGAGCAAGTTAGAATTGAATGATAGATGTCATTGTACAAGTCAAGAGCATGTAAAATAATGTTGGGCTTTAAAATTTATTGGCAGATTTGGTTTAATGGTACAGCTGTTTAGTTCAGTTTATATCACACATTATCTGGCAATGAATAGATAAAAGGTTGCCAAAATTCAAGTTAGAATTAATTAGGTTGACGTTTTCCATGCCGGGTTGGTGGATGTGTAGGGTTTGTGCATATTGTTTAAAACACATCAGTTTGGTGTTGTGAAGGCTGACACATTTGAGGCTTCTATGCCTTGATATTATGGCTTAGTACCGTATGTCAAAGGTGATTATTTATTATTGTCTATTGGGTAGTTGCTGAATTTCATACTCTGCCAAAGCCAAGTTTGGTTTATGGAGTTGATGGTCAGTTATTTTCTCCCAGGGGATCTGTGTATGAATTAAGATTGTACAGTTGTTTTATAAGTATGAAGATGTTAAGAGTATAAAAAAAATCTTAAAGAGAGTATTTAGTAAACATAAGCCTTATTAGTATAAGTACCATATTACATAACATGTTTATTATGGGTGGAGCCACTAGAACAGTCTAGGTGTCCTGGGATACCTTGCTCACATGTAGTAGGATGTTCTAGGACACTTTGTTCTCAGGAAACATGTTCTGGGAAGGTTGGCTCACTGTGCATGTGTTCTAGGACACTTGGTTTCACACATCTAGTATTGTTGGATTATCTGTCTCATTATTTGGCCATTTTTGGGTTATGGTTTCACTGACATGTGTGGGTTTTTGGTTGCGTGTGTACAGGCTCGTCCCCTCTGCCTTCCCCCATGAGCTCTGGCCAGCCCAACTGGGACCCTCTCTTCCCCCCTGGAGGCCCTCCACGCTCCACCAATGGTAAACATCTCTCACCCCCGTGCACTCTAATAACACCATAGCAATTAATGCTTGTCTGTCTAACTCCCTGATACACACTATCTGCACTTTTGTAGGTTTCCAGACTAACAACATTCACATCAGTGTGAAGTCATTTACACTTGAACCGGGATGAGTCTGCACTTCCCATAACTAGATAGATGGGTGTTGTTACTCGTACTACTTGCACTGCATGCTTATCATGGGACGCATTATTAGCACAGATTAGAGAAAGCATTCTCCATATTTCTCATCCTCCATGTATTTAGAAAACTTGATATGCAGTAAGTTCATCCATGTGTGGAGAGCAGTTGAGGTGTCAGTGTGTGAGATTCATAATTCCTATCATATTGCCATTTCTCCATCATCTACCTTTTTCTTGGATTTAAGGGATTGTTAGACACTGCATGGGGCCTTCTGCATTGCAGCATAGTATGAAGTATAAATCTCATGTACATTGTAGTATAGCCCACCAGCACCTAGAGTAGCAGCTTGGGAGATGTGATTGTTCTCTTGAGTTGTACCCAAACCAATAATGTGAGGTAGTGTCTTGATGCTTTGGAAGTGCTTCATCACACTCCTGCCATTCTCAATATCTAACTGATCCTGCTATTGTGTATCAATGCTGTATAAACTGCCTTGCATCCATATTGTGTGTAATAGGTTTAAAGACCAAGGTGGGTAATGGTGTATGAAGTAAGCTAAGTCCTTTCCATGTAGATTTATTAATTGATATTGAATCCCTTGAAGTTGTTAGTTCTCAGGATATCTGTTGTGTAAAAGGCAGTACTACATTTTAAGGGGGGAATTATGCATACTATCTATGGTATCACCATGTTGTATGTCCATGTGTTTGTGTGTATATATATATATGTGTGTGTGTGTGTATTGTGTGTATGTGTGCGTATGAATGTGTGTCTGCATTTGTTTTTGTGTGGTTTTCATTTAGGTGTAGATGTGGGTGTAGAAGCGGTTGGGTATTTTTTGTTTTATTTGATATTTCTGCCATCTTCATTATTTCTGGATTATATGTATATTACCTTCTGTATATTCATTGTTGATATGAGGTTTATATAACTATACAAGGTTACTATGTGTAAATTACATATATATACTGTATTAAGATTTACATATTGTTTCTGCTTACCAGATGCAGGTAACCTCCCTACTGGTACCACAGGTATTGTCTTAACTGTGTAGTACCCAAGCTTGTTGTGTAGTGCATTTTAGTTTTTCCCTCATGGAAAATGCACTATTTGATCAGCAGAACCTAGAAGAATCAGTTTTGCCCCAGTTCCATAGCTGTTTTGTGATGTTTTTCTTGAAGATGGTTGTGTACTCTTTACTGTTTGTCATACCTAGGCCTATTTTTCATAGACTATTGGTGTAACAGTGAGTTGGAGGATATTTTTTCTCATAGGACTCCTTCACTAGGAAAGTGTGACTGGAATCAGACATGATGTTGAGAGAAGAAAGAAAGCCAATTGTTAAAGCATGATTTTTTTTTGACAGATGTATTGGATACTTAAAAGAATGTATAATAATAAAGAATATGGAGAGAGATCTATTCTTCTGTTTTTGGTGTTTGACTGAATGGTAGAATGGTGCATGGTGAGACCTCCATAGTATAAAGCGACAAAAAAAAAGCAGAATAATTTTTTTTAAAGGTGTCTAGCTCATAGAGAAGTTTCTAGATTTCATGGTTTCCATATGACATTACAGGTTAGTCTTTGATTCATGTCAAGTTCTGTGTTCCAGCATCGCCATTGCCCTCTCCCATGAAGAGCCCTGCTAGGTCACCCATGATGCAGACTCCATCGGCTCAGGCTCTTTACGACTTTGAACCCGAAAACCCAGGAGAGCTGGGATTCAATGTAAGTATGAGGCTTTACTTGAAAGAGGATGTTAGATTTTATAGTATAAAAGAGGGAGAGAGTAACATGGAAAGACGGAAATTAAAGTTAAAGGGAAAGCTAAGCCCACATGTGTTCCTCTACTTTTAGTAACCCACTAACGCCAGTGTATTTTGAAGCCAAAAATAATAGTTTTTGGGCAGCTCCAAAATCGGAGCGTAAGCTCCAATCTGACTTCACACTGGCGGGACGCCCGGCAATGTTTATTTTTCCGGGTGTCTCATGTATGGGACACCCTTCGTAAAGGGGTTAATCACATTAGTAACCCCTTGCATCCAGTTGCTTCATAGTAATCAATGGACAAAATACAGGCATTAGGCCTACTTGAGTGCCAGTATACAGGGTGAAAGACATGTAGGCCAGGCGCATGCAAGCACTCATGTGCGGTGACTGAAGGTATCCCCTTTGCAAAGTTATTTTGCTTAAGCATTTTTAACTTTTTTCCATTTTCCAATGTTCGTATTTGTTATTTGATGTTTTTTTTTCAAATGATAGTAGACTGCTTTCCTTGCACAGACTCCATATCCTCTCTATATGTAGTAAATAAATATATAGTAATACAACCTGGGCTGCTAGTTACAGCAGCCAGGAATAGGATACTTAGCATGGAAATGGCATCCTCCCTGGAGCCAGCAGTCTACCATTCATGGCTCATAGACATTACCGTATCACACCTGTTTATCAATGGGTATAATGCAAAAGGCCCTTTCTAAATAGTAAATGAGTCTTATCGCCCTTCAAGATGTCTGTACACTTGTGGTAAGTCTTTTCGATCACCCTGGCCTTCTCTCATGTCGGCAAGTTCTCATCAAACCAGTCCCTCAAAATTAATTATGACACCACACACACACACACACACACACACACACACACACACACACACACACACACACACACACACACACACACACACACACACACACACTCTCTCTCTCCTCTCTCTCTCTCTCTCTCTCTCTCTCTCTCTCTCTCTCTCTCTCTCTCTCTCTCCTCTCTCTCTCTTCTCTCTCTCTTCTCTCTCTCTTCTCCTCTCCTCTCTCTCTCTCTCCCTTCTCTCTCTCATTTCTCTCTTCTTTCTCTCTCTCTCCTTTCTCTCTCTCTCCTTTCTCTCTCTCTTTTTCTCTCTCTCTCTCTTTCTCTCTCTCCTCTCTTCTCTCTCTCTCTCCTTTCCTTCTCTCTCTTCTCTCTCTCTCTCTTTTTCTCTCTCTCTCTCTCCTTCTCGTCTCTCTCTCCTCTCTCTCTCTCTCTCTCTCTCTCTTATCTCTCTTTCTCTCTCTCTTCTCGTCTTTCTCTCTCTCTCTCTCTCTCTCTTCTCTTCTCTCTCTCCTCTCTCTCGTCTCTCTCTCTCTCTCTCTTCTCTCTTCTCTTNATTATTATGATGATAGTAGTAATAACAGTTATAGGTATGTATGCATGTATGTATATGTATATATATATATATATATATATATATATATATATATATATATATATATATATATATATATATATATATACATATATAAACCTAGAAGAAAATAATTTTTTGTTCTTTTTAATTTCATTCCTTGGTAAATAAACACTGATTTTAGCATATTGATTAAGTGGAACGTCTCCTTACTATTACACCCCAATTCCTCCTACACAGGACCCTTAAATATCAAAATCTGCCGGCAACTTTGTCGTAATTATTTCTATAATCTCACACTATTTATTTTCCATTCATGGCCATGGCCACTTCCTGCATTTCCTCCCGACCCTCTTGACCTTCCCGGCCACGCCCTCAGGTGATCGTCTTCGGGAATTGGCTCGTGGTTCCCGTCGGCCGCTCGTCGCTCCCGGCGTTCCCTCGGGAGCCACGAGGCGCCGCTCGGGTTGCGGGCGGGACTCGCTGGCGGGGAAGGGCTTCGTGTGGGCGGTTTGGCCTTCGCTCCTTGGGTGATTCTGAGGCATGGTTAGGAGTCTCTGTCTCTGTCTCTCTGTCTCTCTCTCTCTCTCTCTCTCTCTCACTCTCTCTCTCTCTCTCTCATTCATTCTCTTTCTCTCTCTCTCATTCTCTTTGTCTTTCTCTCTCTCTCTCTCTCTCATTCTGTTTCTCTCTCTCTCTCTCTCACCCCTGTGTGTGTGGTGTGTGTGTGTGTTGCGTGTGTGTGTGTGTGTGTGTGTGTGTTGTGTGAGAGAGAGAGGAGAGAGAGAGAGAGAGAGAGAGAAGAGAGAGAGAGAGAGAGAGAAGAGAGAAGAGAGAGAGAGAGAGGAGAGAGAGAGAGAGAAAGGGAATACCTGCAACGTTGAACCCAATTTGCTAAAGCCTATTTCTTCTCCTATTACTACATTTTCTCAGAACGACCGTTGACCCAATTGCTAAAGCTATTTCTTCTCTTTACTACATTTTCTCAGAACGAGAAAGCTTTGATATTTTAACACATTGATTCCACTGGGAACGTACAATATCAATTTGTCATATTAACGTAATATCAGTGAAGAGGACACCTTTTTATTCATTCGATAAACAGTAAACCGATTTTCCTCTCTTGCACAGCTACACGACGAGTTATTATTCACTTTTTTCAGAGAGGTTTTGGAATTCAGGACTGATACCTTCTGAAAGCTCGGATCTTACAGGATTTTGTATATTGCCTTCCCGGGGTTCTGATTTCTACACGTGAGCACGGGCTTTATCGCACAGTAAGGGGTACAGTTAGCTTTTGCTTGCCATCCGAAACAGGAGAGAAATCATAATACTAAAACATTAATCTCATTCTTATTCATAATTCATGAAATTACTCAATAATGTTGGTGAATGAACATCACCTCTTCCCCCAACAGTTATAGCTAATAGAAGTAACGTTTATATCTATTTTAGTTTGATGTTAAAATGGACAGATTGGTTGGAAAAAATTCCCGAAGGTTTTGGGGCGAGAGTGGCTGGCGTTTCCGCTGTCTTGCTACTTCCTGTTCCTTTCCATTCCCTTTTCATCGGGTTTTCTTCTTGTTCTTCTCGTTTCCCGGCGAGGATTCTGATGTTCACTTCCCCTTTGCAGCCTGAGAAGGTTTACAAAATTACAATGACTGGTTAGAGTGAAGCTACGTAACTC
>NW_020868893.1:305184-308355 GCF_003789085.1 Penaeus vannamei
TGAGTGCAATCATCTGGAATCAAGTATGGCGGTTTCAAGAGAGGGTTGCAGCTGAGATACGGCGGGTGTGGTCCCTCAGGTACTCGTATACTCCGATATATAGGTGTGCTTTGTTTCTTTCTCAATATGTATATATTTAGCAGTATTTATATTCATTTCTCTTTTTATCTATCTACTTCTGTCGTTCTTTTCATTAGGATATTTGTATCTTTGTTTATCCATTTTACTTCTTTTTCATTCTTTGTTTTGAAATTCACTTCCAAAAATATCGTTTTTGCCTGTCATCCAATATCTAAACGTAACAGATCCACTAACTTACGATTTAAAAAAGGAAAAAAGAAAAAAGAGAGAAAGAAGAAAAAAATATATATACAGTATATATATACATACATATAAACGAAGCTGTAGGACGTCTTTACATTTATTTATCGGTCCTTCGTGTTACTGTCTTTCCTTTTTCTTGCAACAATCCCAGTGGAGTAAATAATATGGTCTGTGGAAAAGGAGTTCTCAGTGATCTTTTATCTTAATTCCATGTTGTCTTTCATATTTTTTCAGGCCTATCGATTTACCGTTGTTAATACCATCATATTTTCACCACGACTGACATAAAAACCATAACCATTTCTTCATCATACTTTCAGCTCCTATTAACCCCGTGATTGACCACTTCCCTTCGCTCGTGACATGAAACCCAAACCTCAAGAATTCTAAACGACTCATGATTACCGGCAGTGAAGGCCCCCCGCCCCTCCCAGAGACACCGACCCCTCACCCCCCCCTCCTCGAAACACCGCCCCTCCAACCCCCCCCCCCCTCCTAGAGACACCGCCCCCCACCACCCCTCCTAGAGACCCCGCCCCCTCGAGAGAGCCTAGGTTGAGTTCCGTTCTGTGAGGCGGCGAACTAAACCGGCCGTTAATTCCGTTAATTCCTAATGCGGAGACCGATGGTGACCCCAAGTTCGGCCGTAAGGGAAGGAAGGGGTCGACGCTAACGACTGATCACGACCTCCAATGGAGTCTGTTACGAGGGGGAGAACGACGGGTGTGTCGTGGAGTTACTGCTGACCCTTCAGGATTGTGCTTGTGGGAGCCTGTGTGTAGTGCTTGGGCCATGTGTCGTGCAATACTTTTTTTATTTTTTATTTATTTATTTATTTATTTTTATTACTGTGAATGATTGTTATGTCTATTTTCTTTCTGTTTTCACATTTTTTTTAGAGATATATCACCAGTATATATTTGCTTATGTGATTGTTTTATAATGGCTTTTATGCACAGTGGTAGTTATCTGAATATTTCATTTTCATATTTTTGGAAACGCGGTATTTTAGTTTCTTGTTCAAGCGATTTTGAGTTTTTTTTAAACGCCTTAGTTGAAGTATGGTTTGTAATATTTGGTTTTGATTTAGTTTCACGTGGTTGCGCAATGGTTTGTTGTAATTACTAATGAAAGAATGTAAAAGAAAACACCTTAGCCATTCAAACTGTGATCACCATTAATGTGTATGTTTTTTTTTTTTTTTTTTTTTTTTTTTTTTTTTTTTTTTTTTTTGCTGAGACCCAAATAGTCGAAAACAAAGGGAAGTGAATTATGAAATGAAAAAAATACTACAGCAAGAGGGAGGGAGGGAGAGAGAGAGAGAGAGAGAGAGAGAGAGAGAGAGAGAGAGAGAGAGAGAGAGAGAGAGAGAGAGAGAGAGAGAGAGAACGGAATAGATGAGACAAAAGAATGATAGTCATCCTTGAAGTCAGCTACTTTTTTTTCAGGGATTAGAAAGGCTTTGGTCGTGTGCTTGAATATGCATGGTCTCAGAAAAAGTTGTATTCGCACACCACAGACGATAAAGCCGACTTTTTTTTGCCTTTTTAAGGAAGTGCTCCTGTATATGAAAATACAATATGCATAATTTATTAAAAAAAAAGAACAAAAAATTAGCAGTGGCATGGAGGAATAGAAAAAATAAATAAATAAATGAAAAATAATAATAATAAATAAATAAATAAAATAGAATATTTAATCATCTTCAATGCTTATATCATTTACTCTACATATCGGATTAGATGGTTATAAATCTGCATCACAGTTGTTAGTTTCCATTGTTCTGCGCGACTCTTGATTGCCCTTGTCTCTCGCCCTGAGTAATGGAAGGGGAATCCCCGCCTGGACGCTGCGGGAATGGTGCTCGAGGCTAATTCACAGCTATTTCGGTTTAGTCATGGTACTGAACTGTCTTTTTTTTTCTCTTTTTTTTCTTGCAGCAATGCCGGTGGAGTGTAAATAGTTTGGGCTGTGGAAAAGGATTACTTAGATCCCTCTCTCTCGCTCTATTTTTACAGATTTGTTTTTCATGTTTTTAGTACTGATTTACTGATGTTATTATCATCGTCTGTGTATTGATCTATGCGCATGCAGATAACTTACTATATACTAATACTTATTCTCATTTGTATGCCACACTCCCCCTCTCTCTCTCTCTCACACACACACACACGCGCGCGCGCACACGCACACGCACATGCACACACACACACACACACAGCCAGATAATTTCTAATCTTCCTGCTCATTCCTTTTCCTTCCCTCCTCCTTCTCCGCCTGTGTCCTCGCCTCGACACCTCATTCTCCAAATCCGCCAAGTGCGTTTAATCACGTACTTTTACTTGCCAATCGAGGGCCAGGCATCAAACGTCTGGCACTCGACCCAGGCAATCCGAATGCAGGGAGAAGCTGCTGAACCCAATTACATGTCTTATGAGGTGCTGGAAAGGAAGAAAATCAGTATTGCGATGTCCTACGAGGTGTTACGAAGGAAGAAAAACAATAGAGCGATGTCTTATGAGGTGCTGGGAAGGAAGAACAAAAATATATATGTATATGGCGACTTATGCATGACTAGCCCTATTACTATACAACGTAGAGTGGTGTGTAGTGTAACCTGTATGGAATACTTTGAATTACTGTAGGTAGATGATATAGCTAATATCTTCTCTTATCTTTTTTTATCATCCGAAGAGGTGGGCTCAACGTAGATATATGACAATCGCCTCTTGATATATAACTTTTAAGGATTCAGAGAACAAAAAGGCCAAAGAACGCAAACGAACATAAGCTACGACATCTATCTTGAGAGAGGAGAGAAGGGGGGGGAGAAGGAGAAGAGAAAGA
>NW_020868894.1:0-5000 GCF_003789085.1 Penaeus vannamei
GAGAGAGGAGAGAAGAGAGGAAGAAAGAGAGAGAAAGAGGAAGAGGGAGGAAGAGATGGGGAGGAGGTATGAACTAGGAGAGAGGAGTGAGAGAGAGAGAGGAGGGACGTAGATGAGAGCGAGAGAGGAGAGGGAGAGACGAGAGACTCGAGAGAATCGGAGAGAAGAGAAGGAGGAGAGAGGAGAGGTAGAGAGAGAGGAGAGAGGAAGAGAGAGAAGGAGAGGGAGGAGAAGAGAGAGAGTTGAGCACGAGACGGAGAGAGGAGGGGAGAGAGGGAGAGAAGGGGGATCAAGGATGTATGGAGGAAAGGTGAGAGGGAGGGAAAAGGGAGAGAAAGAGAAGATGAGAAAAAAAAAAAAAGAGGAGGAGAGAAAGAGAGGGTGAGAGAGAGGAGAGAGAGAGAGAGAGAGAGAAGAGAGAGAGGAGAGATAACGAGGAAAGAGAGAAAGAAAGAGAGAAAAGAGAGAGAGAGATGGGGAGGGACGGGAGGAGAAGGAGAGAGAGAGGAAGAGAGAGAGAGAGAGAGGGAGGCGAGGGAGAGAGAGGGAGAGAGGAGACGGAGGACAGAGAGAGGGAAGAGAGAGAGAGAGAGAGAGAGAGAGAGAGAGAGAGAGAGAGAGAGAGAGAAAGAAAGAGCGAAAGAGAGAAAGATAGATAGAAAGAAAGAAAGAAAGAGAGAAAGATAGGCACCACGGCTGTGCTCGAACGGTGCCTCATTCCTCGTGCTTTGCATATGAAAAGCAAAAGTGATATTTCTTCCAAATGAGGCTCAAGATTCCCACATTCCGCCTCTGTTGTGCCTTGAGAGTCCCCGTGGACCATTGTTGTTCAGGAACTTATAGCGAAAGAAGACGCAGCTTTTTCTTATTCTATATTACCATTGCTCTAATTCCTATGATCAGATATGAAATATGATTTTTATCGTTCAGGAATTTTTACAATCAGAAAATGTCTCTTATGAAACATTTTTACAAAAACACAAAACAAAAAACAACAAGAACAACACAACAACAACAACAAAACAGTAGTTTTACCATGATAATGAATTAAATATGATTAACATGTAATGATGCAATTTATGTCCATCACTTTGAAGCTGTAAACATCAACAATTTTAGATTATCACCGAGTTAAGGAAATTACACAGGAAATTGATGCTAATGATTAGAGTATAATTATTACTATTATCCTCATCATCCTTACTGCGTCTTTAATTCTGTCTTACTCAATTCATTTTCTGATATCTTTCACACTAAATAGCACCCCCTCCCCCCCTCTCCCCTCTTAAGACCACGCCCCCTCGAAGAGATAAAAAGCCTCGAGACACACGTGAATAGGTATCTCTTATCTCACTTTGGTACAAGTTATTAGGGTATTAAAATTAGCATGACTGAAGTACCATACACCTCAATAGAGATTAAAAACAGAGGGTAAAGAGACGAAAAAAAAAATCGTTTTCCTTTCATTTCCAAGGTTCTTTCTCCACAAAGGTCTCACGTCCAACTATTTCACTGCATGTTGTTACTAGTATTAAACTTTATTTTTTTCTTATTACAATTTATCTTCTCTGCATCGCCCATATATATATATTCACCTAACACTCAATGTCAAATCCTAAGTGTTTCTTGATGTTCTTTGTACTAGGGAAAGGCTAGATCAATAGCAATTCGAGGTGTCATGGCGTCTGATTCTAGTTTTGGAAAAAAGCATATGAGGGTCTATTTCGATGAAGTTATAAAAGTTACAGAGGCTTTGTGAATATGGTCGATCATTTTGGTCTCTTCAGTTTTCAAAAAGGATGGAAAATTATGATTTTAATGGTTATATTTTCACTGAACAATCATCAAAACAAACGCCATGACACTTCGGGTTGCTACTGATCAAGCCTTTCCCCGTTATCGAACGCCACTTGGATTACTTTATCGTTCGGAAAAGAATGATTTTATTGGTTATATTTTCACTGAACAATCAACAAAACAAACGCCATGGTACCTCCTCGAGTTGCTGCTGACCAAGCCTTTCCCCAGTACAAACCCCGCCAACAATTTCCTCAAACAGCAAGACCTGGAACGACTTCAGAACGACCAACTTTTCCCTAACGAGGTCTTCAAGGAGTTCGGACTAAACAAGCACAAAACATGTAGTCTAGACATTGCCTGTTTCCTCTTCAACTTTTTTCCCTCTTTTTGTTTTCTCTTCCTTCCGCCTCCTACTCATTAGTTTCATCTTTCTACTACTTTTCTTGGAGAACTACAAATTAATTTTTTTTTTTTTTTTTTTTTTTTTTTTTTTTTTTTTTTTTTATCCAGTCGTGTTTCTTGTCTTTTCGGTTAGGGTTAGATAAAGAAAGAAAGAAGATTGCCTCCATTTTTTTTCTTTTTGCTCATACCTTTATTCCCTTTCTGTTCGTTATCTTTGTTATTTCCTTTCTCCCGGTTTACATTTTTTTCCTGTGATTTCTGAAAGACAAAATTTATTTTCAAGAACATACTTTCAACAGCTAGATATTTTACAAGCAGAATTTGCATACATACGTGTAAATCCCCCCCCCCCCCCCTTCCTCTCTCTCTCTCTCTCTTCTCTCTCTCTCTCTCTCTCTCTCTCTCTCTCTCTCTCCTCTCTCTCTCTCTCTCCCTCTCCCTCGCCTTATTTCATGGACTGGCAATCCCTCTTAGGAAGTTGAGAAAAAAAGTTTCAGATGTGATTACAAACTAAAGGGACAATCATCTAACTTTCAGGGGAAACACACCCAAACGGAAGACATACGCGCATACTTTCTCTGATTTCTTACGTGAATAAATATACCAATCTCTAAATATACTAAATGCAGCTGTTCAGTGGTCTATGAAATATCCATTGGGCGGTAATGGCACCTTCAAGAATCTTCAGTGGAAAGCATAGTTGTTCTCACATACAGAACGGTGTAAACTAGCCACACATAGGACTCGTGCACCAAGCCATTGGTAATATTTGGTACATTTTAAGTGAAACCTATTTTTAAATGCTTCAGCCATGCTAGACGAAGCAGACACTCTCTCGTAGGAGGCTCTGCAGGTCACACACATCCTCCAGCACAGGTTTCTTAAGAAGAAGAAGGGTAAGGATGCCAAAACCATTGCTAATAACATTTGAAAGGAGATTATATACTTATTAGGTTACACTGCACGGTAAACGTTGCTTTAAGATCAAAGGGCGAGGTGTCATAAGCAGCTGTATTTCATAGTCTGCTGAATTTTTGTTGCATCGGGAAACTGCTTTGAATAAGAAGCTAGAATATCGGAATATTTGTCTTACTGTCTATCTTTAGCCCTGTCTCTGTATCTGTTTCTCTCTGTCTGTTTGTCTATCTATCTGTCTTTCTATCTATCTATCTGTATCTGTCTTTCTATCTATCTATCTGTATCTGTCTGTCTCTGTCTCTGTCTCTCTCTCTGCTTCTCTCTCTCTCTCTTCTCTCTCTCTCTCTCTCTCTCTCTCTCTCTCTCTCTCTCTCTCTCTCTCTCTCTCTCTCTCTCTCTCTCTTCTCTCTCTCTCTCTCTCTCTCTCTTCTTGTCTCTCTCTGTCTCTCTCTCTCTCTCTCTCTCTCTCTCTCTCTTCTCTCTCTCTCTCCCTCCCTCTCTCTCTCTCTCTCTCTCTCATTCTCCCTCTCTCCTCCCCCTTCTCTTTTCTCTCTCTCTCTCTCTCTCTCCCTCTCTCTCTGTGTATCTTTCCACACATCTATACAGATATGTAGATTGAACGAATGATATTAATTTACTGATGTGCAGCACGCATACATAGTACGCAGTTTAGTGTCGGCTTCATCTTCTTTCCAGTAACTAATTACCTTATTTCTGACTTTATTGCTACGATTTACTGTCTGCTCATCCGCCTCCAAATACCATTGACTCAACTTGACACACAATGATAATGAAGACAATTGTGTCGGCTCATTCCCTCGCAGAAAGAGAAGCGGGATCTCTCTTGATGCCACAGACGTTGCTACATTCGGACTAATAAGCCACATGAGATTCTCTAGTCCTGATTTATGCGTTTCATTTCGCTTCGGTCGTATCATATGGATCTGTAGCGCCGGTGGAATAAAGGAAGCGCTGGAACAAGGCTCTTCAGTCTAAGCATTCAAGATTAGCTTGTTTGGCTTCCAGGAATGCGTGGGGTTCTAGGGATACACGGGATGTAAAGAAAGAGGTGGTCGTATCTTCTCATAACAGGATGTGAGCGTGTGTCTCTTGTTTCACTGATAAAAGAAGAATGGAGTTTTTTCTTCCCTTACACAATTCCATTTTGAATGGCTCCTTAAACAATAAGATGCAATGATTCCTTTGTCATAAGAAAATCTTTACGCTTGTCCTCTAAATGACTTTAATGAAACAACCATAATAGGTCACCACAAACGCGGCACAAACACCAAGCGAAAGAAAACGTAGATTCACTATTTCCATGGCCTTTCGATTATTTAGACAGGACCATTTATTATCGAAAGATGTGCTAATATTAGTTAGAAGTATCATGAATGCGTAATTATTCATAGAAGCAGGTAAAAAGGAAGAAAATGAAGAGAGAGAGAGAGGGAGGAAAAAAGAAAGATAGACAGATATATATATATATATATATATTATATATATAATATATATATATATATAATTATAGATAAAGATATATGTAGAACATTATGTATATAAGGTAGAACTCTCCATAAATTCCCGAATGAGAATAAAATGCACACTAGGGGCCGCGCGTCAAATGTCCATATTTGGAAACTGCCACACACTCTCCTCGACGCACACATAACACGCAAACACACCCGACGCATCCCGCTTCTCGACCGCGTGGCTTCACTTCTCGCTCCGGAGACAGCTCAGGACCGAGGACCGAATGCGGACCAAGTGAAGGCGTGTGTAGTTGGGTCAAGGAAATTCATGGGAGTCGAAAGTTGGTTGTTCTAGACTGGTTCGATCTGATCCTCGAAGTTGGGCGCGGATTCTTGTGTTTAGGGGGA
>NW_020868894.1:7500-10000 GCF_003789085.1 Penaeus vannamei
CTTGGAATATCAAAATTCATCAAAAACTGTTGTGCAGCGAAAAAAGGCCGAACAGATAAAAAAAAAAAAAAAAAAAAAAAAAAAATGCAGTGCAAGCCGTGATAAAGAACAGGTGTTTGGGGAAAATTGCTGGTTAAGAGACACGAGAGAAAGAAGCTTACATATTATATTCTTACATGCTAAAATCTTGCTTACTCAAGACTGTAATACCAAGATAATGTAGGCTTTTTATTCACTTGGGATCGGGTAGTTGTTATCATATGCAAATTCTTCCCATCATTTTTAATATATTTCTCTTTTCAGCTTATGTTCACAGCAAACTTATTTGTATTTATATAGCATTATTACGTGCAAAACGTTAATCACGTTCCTCTACCGATGCTGTAAATATAACGCTTATATATTATGCAATTCGTGCACTCAAAGTCCTGATATATTGTATTATCTCTCTGTTCCCAAAAAAAAAAAAAAAAACGAATTGGAATCATCGATCACTCTTATCTGTTACTTATTATCATCATCTATCATCATTCATCATCATCAATCGATCATCAATCATATCATCATCATCATCATCATATCATCAATCATCATCATCATCATCACCATTATCATCATCATCCATCATCATCATCGAATCATCATCATCATTTCCTTTCAACCCTAAAAGAAGCGATAGGAGGCACTTTCCCCAAGGGCGCCAGAAGCGTTTGTTGCGGGAGAGGGAGAATACACGTATAAAAAGAAAAGAAAAGAAAAAGAAAAGAAAAAAAAAATCAAATCTTGTCAATTCATGTGTATTTGTTTATATCTATGAATAATATTATGTCCGTATATATTAAAACACCGAAAGAATTGTATGAGACAAGGGGAGGGAAGGGGGGAAGGGCGAGAGGATAGTAAGAGAGAGAAGAGAGATGGAGGAGAGAGAAGAGAGAAGGGAGAGAGAGAGAGAGAAGAGAAAAGAAAGAAGAAAGAAAGAAAGAAAAAAAAGGAGCACAGAAAGAAAAAAAAAGAAAGAAAAACTTGCCTTTTAGAATATAAGATATACTACTCTAAATTTTGAAGGTATCAAATATCTTACTTGTATTTTAACGGATAATATTCCCATTCATGTATTGAATAAGCATACGAATTGGTCCTTTTTATCTACAAGACACAATGCATGTTCTACACTTACCATAAACCACTTTCCGACCGTCCCTTCTCCACTACCTAACCTACCACAAATTTACAAAATGAATTCCTTGCTCGTATTATTTTTTTTTCTTTTCTTTTTCTTCTAACTGCCTGTAAGAAGCGAAGTGATATCCTGTGGTAAAATAGCGTGCAAGCAACTGTGGAGATGCGTGAAAGCCCCTCGGAAAATTCCTGTGCCTTTCACCACCGCCCGTAAGGTCAACTTTCAAAGAATTATTGTTAAACTGTCCCGTTTTTATCTATCTCTTCTCGTCCTCTCGACTCATCTCTCTAGGAGTCCCCACATCAATTCCAATGATACCCCCTAGACTTCCGTTGCAGAGTTCACCTGGCATTCGCGAGTTACTTGTGACTCTTATCTCCTCTCTCTCAGACTCTCCAATCTCAGCATTCTCTCTTCTCCACAATCTTTACTCTCTCTCTCTCTCTTTCCCTCTTGTCTCTCTCTCCAAAGTCACGCAAGAAAATATGTAACTCCCTTTTAATCTTATCTCTCTCTCTCTCTCTTCTCTCTCCCCTCTCTCTCTCTCTCGGTCTTCTCTCTCTCTCTCTCCTTCTCCTCTCTCTCTCTCTCTCTCTAAGTCACCAAGAAAATTATGTAAACTCCCTTTTATCTTATGACGTCAGACTCTATAGCTTACCATGATTTGTTTTCTTTTCTGCATCAGAGCTCTTCCTTCGTTGGGTTGTCTCTTTGCTTTGGTTCTCTCTCTCTCTCTCTCTCTCTCTCTTTCTCTCTAACTCTCTCTCTCTCTCTCTCTCTCTCTCTCTCTCTCTCTCTCTCTCTCTCTCTCTCTCTCTAACTCTCTCTCTCTCTCTCTCTCTCTTCTCTCTCTCTCTAACTCTCTCTCTCTCTCTCTCTCTCTCTCTCTCTCTCTCTCTCTCTCTCTCTCTCTCTCTCACTCTCTCTCTCTCTTTCCTCTCTCTAAGTCACCAAGAAAATTATGTAAACTCCCTTTTATCATTCGACGTCAGACTCTATAGCTTATCACTCACTCACTCACTCTCTCTCTCTCTCTCTCTCTCTCTCTCTTCTCTCTCTCTCTCTCTCTCTCTCTCTCTCTCTCTCTCTCTCTCTCTCTCTCTCTCACTCTCTCTCTCTCTTTCCCTCTCTCTAAGTCACCAAGAAAATTACGTAAACTCCCTTTTATCATCCGACGTCAGACTCTATAGCTTATCATGATTTGTTATCGTTACAGGCGCTGATACAGGACTGGTATGCGGGCGTTGTCTTCAGTCAGTGAGCTTAAATCAGCACAAGAGCTGCCTCCTGGCGATAGCAAATGCAAACATGCAAACT
>NW_020868894.1:22500-25000 GCF_003789085.1 Penaeus vannamei
CTTCTCATATTCTCTGTTTTCCTGGTTTATGGTATTATTCTTGTTTTCTCTCTCTCTCTGTCTTTCCTTTTCTTTCTCTATCTCTTTCTCACTCCTCCTTCCCTCCCCTCCCTCCCCCTCCCCTCTCCTCTCTCCTCTCCTCCCTCCCTCCTCCTCCTCCAACACAGACACGCACACACACACACGCACGCACACGCACGCACGCACGCACGCACGCACGCACGCACGCACGCACGCACGCACGCACGCGCACGCACGCACCACACACACACACAACACACACACACACACACACACACACACACACACACACACACACACACACACACACACACACACACACACACACACACACACACACACACACACACACACACACACACACACACACACACACACACACACACACACACACACACACACACACACACACACACACACACACACACACACACACACACACACACACACACACACACACACACGGCCCTTCCAAGGACCACCCACCGCCCGGTCGCCCTTCTCGCTGTCTGCGTCCTCACTATCTAAGCCACTTCAATACGAACAGCAATGGTTTGCTCTCTTATCGGGCTCTCCATTGCTCTCGACAGTGTTCGAGGGAGGGTGGGAGTGGGAAGGGGAGGGAGGGAGGAAAAGGGGAGGGTAAGGGAGGCAGGGGGATCGGGAAAGGGGAGGGAGGGAGGATGGTAAAGGGAGGGAGGGAGGGGAGGGGGAGGAGGCAATGAGAAGGGGAAGGAAGAGGTATGGGGTGGGAGGGGAAGGAAGAGGTATGGGATGGGAGGGAAGGGAGGGAAAAGGATTGGGAGTAGGGGAGTAACGGAGGGAGGGAGGGAGAGGGGATGGGTAGGGTTTTAAGGAAACTGAAGCTGTAAGGCTGTGATTGTCAGCAGTGTGGCACAATCGCAGGCTGTCTTGGTCCAATCGCAGAGTATCTTGGCACTGTCGGAATTCGTCGAGGCAGTTGCGCAGTCTCTTACGATCCTATCGCGAGCCACCATCGCGCTGGTTTGTATCATGGCACGATCTCCAGCCACTGTGGCACTGCGGGGGCCGGGCAGACCGTGGCTGTGTCTTCGCCCGCTTGTCCTATTCCAGAGGCATTGTGTTGATGCGCTTCCATGCATTAAGCTTTGTGTATGAAGCTTGTCGGGATTGCTTTGGTGTGAACTGATGCGATGTGCGTGCTTGGCGTGGTTATCTTCCTTCTTGATTTCGCTGTTGCTGCTGTTGTTTTTGCCGGCGTTGTTGTCAGGCTTTTGAAGTTGATTGATGAGATAACTGACAAGAGGAGAGGATGGATGGCGATGGACCTGACGTCACGCGGTCCAGCGGGGCACCAGTGCCACCAAATTAGGCATGGATCACCATATCCCGAAGCCGGACACTGAACGCCCCTCCCCCACCCTTCCCCCCAGGGACAGGATCCGCGAGTCCGGCCATAGCGGTGTCCTTGTGTCTGAGTGCGTGGCAGAATGGCAGCAGCCTCCCAGCTTATTGAGCGAGGCAGCGCCGCTGAGACTCGGGGGCGCCGCTCCCCGCCGAAGCCGCTGAGGCAGGCCGGGATAGGCCGGGACAGGCTGGTCAGGCAGTCCGGCAGGTCGCTGGGACGTTCTGTTGACGCAGTTAGACCGATTACAGACTAATTGACTCGCCGAGGGACCGCAAGGGAACGGCAATCAGACAACCGGAGAGAGGAGCGTTGATTGCCATTTAAGGCTCTCCTGCACAACGAAATCTGAAAGTGTGAGGAATTACAGTAGAAAAGGAACGTTGAGATCTTCATATTGCAAGTCGCTGAATCAATTTTCAAGGACAAGCAGCAGAGCCCCCGTCCCTCCCTTATTGAATCTGCTTATTAAGACTCGTGTCAGCTCTTTTCAAGAAGGCTTGGTCAACCGTATTATATGATAGGGATTCCATTTTTCAGTTAAGCATTTTTTCAAGGACATTTTTTTTTTTTTTTTTTTTTTTTTTTTTTTTTTTTTTTTTGCAATACGACCCTCATGTCTCCATCTGTACCCCTGCCTCCACCTGTACACCCCTCCCCCATCCCTCCCACCCACCCCTACCAGGACTTTCTCCCCGCCTCACCCCTTTCGGTTGTCTTCTTTCCTTCGCGTGTCTTATTTATCCATTTTCTCGTTTTCCCCGCATCATCGGCGAATTACGGCACGAAAGTTTCCCAGGGCCGCGGGAGAGAGACCCCCCCCCCCGCTCCCCGGCCGAACGCATCCCGAGTGACAAACGTCGTTTCGCAGCTGCCGGACGGAATTCGCCCGAGTTATTACGCTTTTTATGGCCGCGGGGAGTGTGGCCGCGCCGCCTCGCCCGCGCCGCCCTCTTCATTCGCGCGGAGTGTCTTTAGCTTTCCGTCTCCCGTCGTTGGTCTCTCGCTCGTGGTCTCTTTCTTGGTCTTTAGGTTTTTTCTCTTTCTTTCTGGTTTTTTCCAGGTTTTTCTCTCTCTAGTCTCTGTTGTTAG
>NW_020868894.1:37500-42500 GCF_003789085.1 Penaeus vannamei
ATATAAACTCCCCCCCCCTCTCTCCCTCCCCCGCCTCCACGGTCAGACCGCGCAAGACCGGAGCCGAGACCAAATACACCTAAGCCTACGAGAGTCGCTAATATTCATTTAAAATTCTGCCCCGGCACCCGGATAAAGTGGGGGGAAGGGCGGGACCAGGGCAGCCGGAGCGAATCATAAACGAGGATGTGTAGGCCAAGGGTATAGGCCTCACCCCCCCCCCTCCACTAAGCTGCTCCTCACGCGCATCCCAAGAGTCGCTCGCTGGCATCTTCCTCACAGCTTCAGAGAGCCTTTTTTTCTTCTTTTTCTTTTAATAGCATTTTGTGTTGGTGTATTGTCATCATTTGCTTTCTCTCTCTCTCTCTCTCTCTCTCTCTCTCTTCTCTCTCTCTCTCTCTCTCTCTCTCTCTCTCTCCTCTCTCTCTCTCTCTCTCTCTCTCTCTCTCTCTCTGTATATATATATATATATATATATATATATATATATATATATATATATATATATATATATATATATATCCCTCTCCCTCTCCCTCGTTTTCTCTCTCGCTTCTCCCTTCTCTCGTGCCCTGTCCCCTCTTCGTCTCTGCTCTCCCTTCTCTCGTGTCCCCTGTCCCCTCTCCCTTCTCTCGTGTCCCTGTCCCCTCTTCGTCTCCCCTCTCTTATCTCGTGTCCCCTGTCCTTCTTCGTCTCCCTCTTCTCTTCCCTGTCCCTTCCTCCTCCCCTCCCGTCTGCCTTCCCTCTTCCGTCTCCTCTCTCTTTTCTCTCTTCCGACCCCCCTGTCCCCTCTCCTCTCTTCCGTGTCCCTTTCACCCTTCCCCCTCCCCGTCCCCCATCTTCCCCTCGCCCCATCTCCTTCCGTGGGCGTGCGCATCGTGGTTCCGCACCGAGGACGTCAGCAAGGGCGTCCGAAAACCTCGCGACACCAGGACTAGAAGTCGGAGCGTCGTGCGGCAACGTCCAGGAATCCTGCGCTCTATATTTACTCCGGAAGCCCCCCCCCCTCCTCCTCCCCCACCTGTGTTGTTTACGCAAGGGTGTTGTCGCGGCGGGCGGGAGCGAGCTTACCGCGTGGCCTTGCCATCCCGTGTTGTGGATACACTCGTAACAGACCGAGGCTTTTGTTGTGGAAACGGCTCGGGGGAGGCTGTCGCCGCGGCTCGGGCGTTGGGTTTTTCTTTTATATTATTTTCCTTCTAATTATCGGTGTTTTCCGTGTGGTTCTTAGGATCGTTTTGCTTGGGTTCGTGACGCGATTATCGAACTTACCATCTCGCCTTTTTTTTTTTTCTTTCTTGACCATTTGCTTAGGGGGTACGGCTCGGGATACGTTTCCCCCCCCCCCCCCTCCTCCCCTTCTCTCCTCTGCCCCTGTGACATTTGCACGGCGATCCTTCTTGCGGGGTCAGGCTGGTCGCTAGGGCGTGTCAGGAACGGACGGAGGATCACACGCGCAACGGACGCTTCGAGGACCCAAACGCAGAACATGTTTATTAATACGTTTTTTCACGCCCGACGTCGCGGGGTCGGGTCGCCCTTCCCGCGTCGTAGTGGTGTCGTTGCGATAAATGTTGGGCGAGGGGGAAAGGCGGTGAGAAGAAGGGAGGGAGTGAAGGAGGAGGGGAGGGAGGGGAGGAGGAAGGGAAGGAAGGAAGAAATTATTTCATTCAATTCCAGCATTTTTTTTCCTCTCTCTCTCTCTCTCTCTCTCTCTCTCTCTCTCTCTCTCTCTCTCTCTCTCTCTCTCTCTCTCTCTCTCTCTCTCTCTCTCTCTCTCTCTCTCTCCTCCTTTTTTTTCATTCTTGTACCGCTGCCATGTTTTTCTTGCCTCCCCCTTCCCCCCTACGTACTCAACCCCTTGACGTAAACGCAGGTGGGTTTGCATGCCTCTGAAACGGGTGGGTTTTGGGAGGTGATAAGAAAGGGGGAGAGGGGGAGAGGGGGAGAGGAGCGGATCGGATCGAGGGGAGGGCAGGGGGAGAGGGTTGAAGAAGGGAAGAGGAGAGGATAGGAGAAGGGAGGGGAGGGGGAGGCAACCATGGCATCGCCCTCGTGAGTCTCCTTCGGCCTGGCACTGGAGAAGGTTGGCGTCACGGTGCCATGCTGGGGGTACCTCAGGGGAGGGGGCAGGGTGAGGCAGAGTGAGTGACTGACATGGCACCCGAGGACATCAGCTGAGTTGGTACTGTGGCATTGGCTTGGCTGTAAGTAGGGATTGACACGGCGAGAGAGGATTGAGTATTGGCTCATTTACTTCGGTGTACTGGAAGGGAGAGAGCGTAAGGGAGAAAGGGGAATAGGGAGAGAAAGGGGGAGAGGTAGAGAGTGAAAGGGGGATGGGGAGAGAGAGAAAAGGGGATAAGGAGATAAAATATGAAGGGTAGGGAGAGACAGACAGACAGACAGACAGACTGTACCCAAAGGCGATACAAACAAACGCAATATCGAAATGAAGTTATCGCCATACTCTTAACCGCAGAAACATCATCAGAGACTCATGGTAATAAATATGAATAATAATTAGAGCGCATGACAGCTGACAGATGACGATGGAGAGGTCGGTGCCAAGGCCATGACTCCGATGGCATGACCTGTGCCTCGCGCTTCGGACGGGCCCAGAAGCGGCGGCCGGTTATCGTTAGTTCTCATTTGAGAACGGAATCACCCTTGCTCCCCGTCCCCCCAGCAATCCTTTCTTTCCTCTCTCTCTCTCTCTCTCTCTCTCTCTCTCTCTCTCTCTCTCTCTCTCTCTCTCTCTCTCTCTCTCTCTCTCTCTCTCTCTCTCTCTCACTCACTCTCTCTCTCCCTCTCTCTCCCTCTCTTCTCTCCCTTCCCTCTCCCTCTCCCTCCCTACCTCTCCCTCCCCTCCCTACCTCCCCTCCTCCCTCCCTCCCCCCTCTCTCCCCTCTCTGCCTCTCTCCTCTCTCTCTCTCTCCTCTCTCTCTCTCTCTCTCTCTCTCTCTTCTCTCTCTCTCTCTCTCTCTCTCTCTCTCTCTTCTCTCTCTCTCTCTCTCTCTCTCTCTCTCTCTCTCGCTTTCTCTCCCTCTCTATCTTATCTATCTCTCTATCTATCCCCTCCCACCACAACCTACTATTCCTCCCCACTCTGCTCATTCCTGCCCCCCCCTTCTCCATCCACGCCACCCATTCCTCCCCGTCTCCCCCCCCTCCCGCTCCCTTCCCGGCACGCGTACCGGCGAGTGACAGCACCGCAAAAAATACATAAAATATTCTTTTTGCAACGTCATGTGGAAGTAATATAATTTTATAGCGAGACGTGAGACGAAGTTGATTATAAAGTCATTTGTTGTCTGTCGTGCGAGACGCGCATGTCGAGGCGGAGTAGAGACAGGGAGATAAGATCTATATAGATGTAAGTATAGGTTTAGATTTAGATAAAGGTGTGTGTGTATATATATATATATATATATATATATATATATATATATATATATATATACATATATAAATAATGTATATATAAGTATTATATGAATATGTATGCATATATAGGTATATATTTGTATGCATAATATAAGTGTATATATGTGTGTGTGTGTTATAATACATATATGTATATATATAATATATTATATATATATATATATATATATATATATATATATATATATATATATAATAGAGAAGAGAGAGGGAGAGGGAGGAAAGAACAGACAGACAGCCAGACAGAGATAGAGACCGAGAAGCGCCTCGCATCGCGGCGCCTGAAAAGCAGCGAGCGACGGCGCCTGCAGATGCCTGGCGAGCGGGAGAGGACTCCCCCGCGATCGGGCGTCGCTCCCTTGAGCCATCCGCGCACAGGAGCCGCTCCGTATTTCCTCTTGATTTATTCGCCTTATCATTCACCCGAAGCCGTGTCGCGCATCCGTCGGTAGGCGATAGATAATGCGTAATCAATGTATTTTGCTCGGCGGTGTCGAAGGCGAGGGAGGACTGAGGTGTCAGAGGAGGAAAGAATTTCATTCATCACGAAGCTCGCTGGGGAGCGCTCTCTCTCTCTCTCGTGCCAGGGGAATACCCGGCCCGCACCCTGGCAGCGTCATTAGCTGATACTTCTTTTTTTATTCTTTCGTTCTTCTCTCTCTTCTCGCTTTACTTCTCCTGTGTCTATTTTGATCTTCCTTCTCCTCTCGTCCCCTCTCTCTCCTCTACTCCACACTTATGCTCGCCTCTCTTCGCCTCCTCTATTTCCTCTCTTGTCTGCCCTCTCCTTACGTCTCCTCCTCCCCTGTTTCACTCCTCCCCTCTCTTTTTTCTCTTTTCCCTCTCTCTTCCTCCATTCATATTCTGTCCCTCCTCTCCTCTTTTTTCTGCCCTCTCCTTGCGTCTCCTCCTCATCATCAGACGGGGAATAAAAGGTGTTTACGAGGCGATGAGGCGTGAGGCGGGGGCTTGAGGTTGACCTCTGAAGGCCTGGGAACTCGGGGGTCTTAATAAGTATCATATAGATCTTGTGGGAACTAACTCTGGCTGTTGCCTCGTTCCGGCCGCTTTGTGATCAGGCGGGGGAGGGAGGAGGGGGGTGTCTCCCTCTCCGCCGGTTCTCTCTCCTATCTTTTTTTCTCTCCTATCTTCTTTTTTTCTCTCTTCCTATCTATGTTTTCCTCTTTTCTTTCTCTTTCTCTCTCCCTCCTCTCTCTCCTCCCTCCGGCCCACCTTGTCATTGTATATCACCACAAGATAAGTTCTTCCTGTCACAGTGCCTTAAAATAGCATTTAATTATCCCGAACCTTACGTTGTAAATGAGATTAAGGGCAGAGACAGTGCGCCTGCACTAGGTAAGAGAGAGAGAGACAGGCAGGCAGGCAGATACACAGACACACAGACAGATAGGCAGGGGGTGCAGAGAGAGAGAAATGAGACGAGAAAAGAAGAGAAGAGAAGAGAAGAGAGAAAGTGAGAGAGCCCCACTTCCCATGCAGTGCCCCACCTCGTGCCCATATTGATCCACTTCACCTTTAGCAAGGTGCTTCGT
>NW_020868894.1:45000-47925 GCF_003789085.1 Penaeus vannamei
GGTACGTTGATTGAAGTCACTGTCGCGCGGTGTGGAGCAAGTAAGGGTGAGTTTGATGCAAGTCTGGAGGGCAGTTTGACTCTTACGGTTTTTGACTTTAAGATCAGAGTGTGTGAGTGAAATGTTCGAATGCGGTTCGAATGCTGTTATTTTAAGATACATCTCTGGGTTTGGTGAATTTATCCGATAAATTCGATGGGTATGAAAATATGTAATAGATCGGAAATTGGTAAATGGGTTATTAGTTTTTTTTATTGATTATTATTTTTAGATATTTATGTACCGTTTCTTATTTCTATTTATGCGTACTCTTTTATATATAATTTTACCACATACTTTTCTGTGAGGCGTTGCGTCAACTTGATGATGTCGAAAGTCTGGATTAAGAAAAGTGTCGCTCCGCGGATGAAAGAAAGAAAGAGAGGGAGTGAAAGAGAGAAAAAATAACATGGAAGTCGGAGCGAAGAAAAGACGATGACAAGTAAATCCCCTTTATTTCACCGTGGCGGAGACGAAGGGGCGAGAGAGTAGATTAACAAAGGGGGGAGGAGTGCGATAAGAGGGCGGCGATTAGCAAGGGTGAGGAAAGGGTGAGCTGGGGAGGGGGGGAGGCGGGAGATGGGGGAGGAGGAGACGGCTGTTTTGACGCGAGGGGCTCACGGGAAAGATTTGCTGGAGTGGCGAGGGGTAGACAGAGAGGGGAGGAGGGTGGGAGGAAGAGGAAGGAGAGGAGTGGGTGGGAGGAGGAGGGGAGGAGAGGGAAGGGGAGGAGAGGGGTGGGGTGGAGAGAGGAGGGGAGGAGAGGGAAGGGAAGAGAAGAGAAGGGAAGGGAAGGGAAGGGGAAGGGAGGGTGGAGGGTGAAGATGGAGTGGGGGGTTGAGGAAGGTATAAGGGGAGAGGAGGGAGGGAGGGAGGAGGGAGGGTGAGATGGGAAGAAGAAGGTGAGGAGAAAGAAGAAAGAAGAAGAAGGAGAAGGAGAAGAAGGAGAAGAGAGAAGGAGAAGAAGGAGAAGAAGGAGAAGGAGAAGAAGGAGAAGGAGAAGAAGGAGAAGAAGAAGAGAAGAAGGAGAAGAAGGAGAAGGAGAAGGAGAAGAAGGGAGAAGGAGAAGAAGGAGAAGGAGAAGGAGAAGAAGGAAAGGAGAAGGGAGAAGGGAAGGAGAAGGAGAAGGAGAAGAAGAAGAAAAGAAGAAGGAAGAAGAAGAAGAAGAAGGAAGAAGAAGAAGAGAAGAAGAAGAAGAAGGAAGAGAAGGAGAAGAAGGAGAAGAGAAGAAGGAGAAGAAGAAGAAGAAGCGAAGAAGAAGGAGAAAGAAGGAGACGGAGAAGGGAGAAGGAGAAGAGAAGAGAAGGAGAAGGAGAAGGAGAAGGAGAAGGAGAAGAAGAGAAGAAGGAGAAGGAGAAGAAGGAGAAAGGAGAGAAGGAGAAGGAGAGAAGGAGAAGGAGAAGAAGGAGAAGGAGAAGGAGAAGAAGAGAAGGAGAAGAGAGGAGAAGAGAGAGAGAAGAGAAGAAGGAGAAGAGAGAGGAGGAGAAGAGAAGAAGAGAAGGAGAAGAAGGAGAAGGAGAGAAGGAGAAGAAGGAGAAGGAGAAGAAGGAGAAGGAGAAGAAGGAGAAGGAGAAGAAGGAGAAGGAGAAGGAGAAGAAGGAGAAGGAGAAGAAGGAAGAGGAGAAGGAGAGAAGAAGAAGGAGAAGAAGGAGAAGGAGAAGAAAGAAGGAGAAGGAGAAGAGAAGAAGAGGAGAAGGAGAGAAGGAGAAGGAAGGAAGGAGAAGAAGGAGAAGGAGAAGGAGACAGAAGGAGAAGGGGAAGAAGGAGAAGGAGAAGAAGGAGAAGAGAAGAAGAAGGAGAAGGAGAAGAAGGAGAAGGAGAGAAGGAGAAGGAGAGAAGGAGAAGAAGGAGAAGGAGAAGAAGGGAAGGGAGAAGAGAGGAGGAAGGAGGAAGAGAAGGAGAGGAGAAGGAGAAGGAGGAGGAGAAGAGAGGAGAAGGAAGAAGGAGAAGGAGAGAAGGAGAAGGAGAAGAAGAGAAGGAGGAGGAGAAGGAGAGGAGAAGGAGAAGAAGGAGAAGGAGGGAGAAGGAGGAGGAGAAGGAGAAGGAGAGGAGAGGAGAGAGAGAGAAGGCAGGAGAGGAGAGAGGAGTGAGGAAGGAGGAGGAGGAGGGGCAACAACACCAAGCAGGAGAAGGAGAATTTCCCCCGTCGGCGTTCTGTCTCTTTAACTCTTATTTCTTTATTTTTATCTATCTTCTCTCTCTCTCTCTCTCTCTCTCTCTCTCTTCTCCTCTCTCTCTCTCTCTCTCTCTCTCTCTCTCTCTCTCTCTCTCTCTCTCTCACTCTCTCATCACTCTCTCTCCTCCTCATCACTCTCTCTTCATCACTCTCTCTCTCTCTCATCACTCTCTCTCTCTCATCACTCTCACTCTCTCATCACTCTCACTCTCTCGATCACTCTCACTCTCTCGATCACTCTCCTCTTCTCCTACCCCTTCTCCCGCTTCCCCTTCCCCCCCCACTCCTTCTCCCTCTGCTCCTTCCCCTACTCCTCTCTCCCTCGCTCCTTCCCCCTACTCCTCTCCCTCGCTCCTTTCCGCCTAACTCCCTCTCCCTCGCTCCTTCCCCTACTCCCTCTCCCTCGGCTTCCTTCTCCCACTCCCTCTCCCTTGTCCCCTCTCCCTCTCCCTTGCCCCCTCTCCCTTCTCCCAGCCTCCTCTCTGTTTTCCCCTTCTCTTTCCCTTCCCCTTGTTTACTCCATTTCGCCTTTATGGGGCGTGCTACTCCTGTGCTTTGTTTACCATGCAGTGAAGAAAAACAGTAACGGTCGGCCATCACCTCATTTGTTAGGACGGCCTCATATTGGGTGCTTGAAACAGTCTTCCTTTTGTGCCTCAAGGCGTCTCAAATCTCTTCTCTTTTAAAAGTTGGGGAGTTGGAACAGAATT
>NW_020868894.1:62907-65407 GCF_003789085.1 Penaeus vannamei
ATAATAGAGATATATGAAATCTGTGTTTCTGCTCTCTCCTCTTTTTATCTTCTCTCTCTCTCTCTCTCTCTCTAGCTCTTCCGCAGTCTCTGCTCTCTCCCTCTCTCTCTCTTCTCTCTCTCTCTCTCATCTGACATACTCGTCTCTCTCTGTGACGCGTGGTGTGTCCGGAATATGATGTCATGTATGATTCTATGTATGTATGTATGATTGTAACGCAGTGAGAGAAGAGAAGAATGAAGAGAGGAAGCCCTAGAAGAGGGGAGGAGAGGGTAAAGAAAAAAGAGGAGAGGAGAAAAGAGAAAGAGAAAAGGGGGAAGAAGGGAGGGAAGAAAGATAAAAAAAGAAGAGAGAGAAGGAAGGGAGCGAGAGGGAATAGAGGAGAGACAAAAAAGGCGGGAGAAGAAGGAAAGATATGAAGGAAGAGAAGAGAGAAGAGAGAAAGAAGAGATAGAAGGAAAGAGGAGAGAAAATAAAACGGGAAAGAAAGGAAGAGAAAAGAAGAAAGCACAAAGAAAAGGGAAGAGAAGAGAAAGAACATAAAGAAAGAGGAGAAAGAGATAAGGAAGGAGAAGGAGAAAGAAGGAGAAAAGAGAGAGAGAGAGAGAGAGAGAGAGAGAGAGAGAGAGAGAGGAAGAGAGAGAAAGGGAGATGAGAAGAGGAGAGAGAGAGAAGAAAGAGAAGAGAAGACGAGAGAGAGAGAAAAAAAAAAAGCAGAGAGAAAGAGAAAGAGAAGAAGAAGAGACGTGCGAGAAAGAAAAGAGAAGAGAGAAAAAGAAAGAGGGAGAGAAGAGAGAGACAGAGAGAAAGAAGAGGGAAGGAAGAGAAGAAAGAGAAGAGAGAGCAAAGAAAAAGAGAGAGAGGAAAGGAAAAGAAAGGGACGAGAAAGAAAGAGAAGGGAAAAAGAAAGATAAGAGAAAGAAAGGAGAGAGAAAACGGAGAGAGAAAGAAATGAGAGGAGAGAGAAGAAAAGAAGGTGAGAGACTTGAAGAGGAGGAGGAGAGGGGGGAGAAGAGAGAGAGAGGAAGAGAGAAGAGAGAGGAAGGAGAGAGAGAGGAGAGCAGTGAAAGGGAGAGGAGAAAGAGCAAGAGGAAAGAAACGGAGGGGTGGGGAAAGAGAGGGCAAGGGAGAGGGGATAGGGAAAAGAATAGAAAATAAGACCTCTACCGTTTAATCCAATCTTTCGCATCGTTTCCTCTGTATCGCTTGTTGTTTAGCTGATATTTTCCAAACATCATTTTCATGTACCAGTGATCATGTTTTTTTTTTCCCTTTGTGTGTAAATGGTGTGCGTATTGTTAGAGGATATACAGTGCTAAATAATCAGGAGCGGAAGAGTCATTTATTTCCTTCGCTTCATAGAGGTATTGTTATTACCGCCCCTGGGAGGGTAATGAGGCGTGTCATTACGAAGGTGTGTGTTCGTGAATGAGCGAGTGAGTGAGTGATTGAACGCCATATTTGTCATTTGCTGTGACGTCACGACCTTGGCGACCTTTCTGTCGTATGATCCCCAAGCGCGCCGGAAGTGATGTTCCAGTTCCCCCCGTCAGGGTTCCTTTGTCCGACACGCGCGTGCGGGAAGGTCAAAGGTCGTGTCCGGGTGGCTGTTCGGGACGGACGTCGCTTGGCAGCGACAGCAGTGTTTTTTGACAGCCAGCGGGGGTGGACAGGCCCTGCTTGACAGGCCAGCGCCGAAGAGTGAAGGCGAGGACGGGACAGGACGGCAGAGTGGATGAAGCGAAGAGGCGAGTGCGTGACCTCGAGAGCTGGGAACATTCGCCCGGGGCCCCTGCCTGTGGAGCGGCCTGCGCCTTTGGGATTTTTCCGCATCTCCCGGGGCGCTTTCGCTCGCTAACCCGTTCCGACGTAGTTATCGCCGTTATTACGTTTCTAACAGCTGTCTTATTGATATTATTACCATCATTTTGATCCCATTACCACTTTATTTTTTATATCATTACTACTTTATTTCGAGAGGCCGCCCACGTCCGAATCAGCGACGGGGAGCGGGCGTCGCGAGCAGTCGGCGAGAGAGCGAGATCCCTCCGATAGGCTGCTAATGAGGGAAGTCGTTGTAGAGATCACTTTATGGCGGTGTGTGTAGCGGCCTGAGCGTCGGATGACGATGATTACGCAGATATATGGTGATAGCGCGGCGCTGATGGGCGATTTATGGGCGTCGTGTTGTGCCATCGCGCCCAGTGCCACCACTCGTAAAATCGAGCCAGTCAAGGTGCTGCCGCTAGGGTAGGGCAGGGGGGGCGATGGGGGGCTAGGTTTGTCTTGGTCGCTGCGACAAGGTACTTAAGGAGGGAAGGGTAGGGGATGGGGATGGGGAGGAGTGACTGCCGGGAACAGCTCCTCGGAGTCTCTATTGACCCTACTGGTGGTCGGGGGGGTGTGGGGGTGTTGTGTTGGGGGGCACTGTAGCTCGGGTGGGAGTGGGTCGGCAGCTCTTTGGTGTTTCTTGGGCGAACTGCAGGATCTGCCGGGAGAG
>NW_020868894.1:67907-70407 GCF_003789085.1 Penaeus vannamei
CTCTTAGTTTTCTTTTTTTCACCCCTTTCTTTCGTAGACAAAAATGTTTGTTGATGGGTGTTTCGTGACTCGGAGGTGGGGGTGGGGGGCGAATGAGGGTTCAGGTTGGCGGGGAGGGAGGGGAGGTTACCATTTTAACTACATTGTGTGGCCGTATGTTTGCAAGTGTGTATGCGCATGCCCGTGTGTACTTGGAACATCTTGTTAACCCCCACCCCCAACCCCTGCGGCCCACAACACTGGCGGAGAGAATCTAAGGAGCGTGATGGGCGTGAGGCGAGAGGGAGGGGGTGTAGAGGGGAAGAGGTGAGGGCGTGTGTGTTGCAGGGTTACGAACTTCCGCAGAAACTCTTCCGCTTGTATTTAGTGTGATCTGACGTGGTGCAGTGCCGCTTGTGTAGTGTGCTGCACTTGGACTGCGGTGTCGGCAGGTGTGTTGTACTTCCATCAAGTGTGTGTGTGTGTGTGTGTGTGTGTGTGTGTGTGTGTGTGTGTGTGTGTGTGTGTGTGTGTGTGTGTGTGTGTGTGTGTGTGTGTGTGTGTGTGTGTGTGTGTGTGTGTGTGTGTGTGTGTGTGTGTGTGTGTGTGTGTGTGTGTGTTCATGGGATGTAGTGCAATATTCTGTTGTATGGTGAAGTGGCTTAGTGTGGCGTAGCGGGGCTCGCCGTGGCGACGGAAGCAGTCTCCCTATTCCGGGCCGTGGCGGGGGGCGTCGTGGCCGACGGCCGAAGAGGCGGTTTTGGTTTCCTCTTGCTCTTCCCAAAGAGGTTTTCATTGGCCCGCGCTCGACGCTACCCCGGGGCTGCTACTTCCTCGTTCTCGAGGCGGTATTTTGGGCTCTTGTAAAAACAGTGAAAACATATAGGGTGTGCAGGTTTGTTCCTTATGCTTGTCCGGAGGAGACGAAGGTGGAGGGTTTCCCTTCATTCTCGTCATTTCCCCCTTCCTTCTCCTCGTACTCCTCCCACTTCTCCTTTCCCCTCCCCTTCCACCTCCTGCCCACCCTACCCCCAGCTCTGCAGTTGCTGGAGAGAATTAGATTGTGAGGCCCCCTCGCCTGTCCTCTATTGTCTCTCTTTCTCTTTGATTCTGCAGTTACAGGGGGTGGTATCCTCCCACCCTGCCCTCCCTCCCTCCGTGGTGCGCCACCGCGTGTGTGGCCTCAGCAGCAGAAGGGAGGCGCCGGAAGGGTGAAGGAAGGGTAGGGGACGCCGAGGCAAGGGTGGCCAATTATGTGGCGACAACCATCGACGTTGTGGCGGCCGCCCACTGATTTATCCGCGTCCACTTCACGCCATTTCACCCTACGGTTGCTGTCATTACGCCCCCCTCTCCCTTCCTGCTCGCTCGCCTTGAACATGCTTTTTGTCGCAGAGTATGACTGAACACCGCCGAGGTAATAATGAACACCGCCATTCATTTCCTAGAGGTCTCGTCGCCCCTTTGTTGCCATTCAGAGTGTGCGAGTAATGGCGCGTATGACATTGAAGACGCCCTCCGTGAGGCGACCGCGGAAGCGTTCTTAAATGAGCAGCGCCTCCTGTCAGCAGGCCGTTCCGTGCGTGTGAATGGACGCGACTTGCTCCGCGCGTTTGTTGTGGCAGATTACACGGCTGTTTACCTGCGGAGGGGACGCCGGCGCTTCCTGCGCTATGGCGATGGGTTTATGGGAGTGTTTATATGTTTATATGTGTATATGTGTATATGTGTATGTATGTATGTATGTATGTATGCATGTATGCATACACACACACACCGTGTTGTCGTATGCATGTGCGTAGATTCTTAAGTATTGCCGTACGTATTATATATGCATATGAATTACTTTTGCATTTTACCACGCTCTGGTATCCCGTGCGTGATCGAGCACCGGGAAGCAGTGACGGAGCACGGACGGAGCCGTCGGAGCGGTGCGAGAGGCGCGGGGTCGAGGCCTAATCCCCGGGGCGGCCTCGGGGCACGTGTTCCGCGCACATCACAACATCCCTTTCCCCGTCAGAGCAGAGCGAGCGGCGCCCGTCCCCGCCTCGGACCTTGGCGGACTAAGCCTCGAATTACGCCAGTGTAAAGGAAAAGGGCTGCGTTAAACCCCGGGATCGAACGAACGGCCGACGCCGCACCAAGAGCTCGTTCGCGGTGCGATGACTTACCTTTTATCGCTCTCGACATCTCTGGTTCTCTCTCTGTTTCTTGATCTGTGACTCCCTTTATTCATCTCTCTCTCTCTTTCTTTTTTTTCATATGTGGCGCTTCCTCTTGGTCTTCATCTATGTCTCTGTTTCTTATTTGTATTTCCTCTTTATGACTTATTTATGGATCTTCCTCATTTTTATGTCCCTTCACTTTTTCTTTCTCTGCCCCTTTCTCTCTCTCCCAAAGATGTAAAATTTTGTCACTTGTTTTGTCAAAGTCAAAAAAGTCCCCTGTCTCAAAGGGCCTCTTTCTCTTTCTCAAGTCGCACCTGGGACTCATGTCTGCTCTTTCTGTTTGTATGTATATA
>NW_020868894.1:75407-85407 GCF_003789085.1 Penaeus vannamei
AGGGGAGGGGGGAGTGGGAAGAGAAAGGGGGGAAGCAGGAAGGGGCGGGAGGGGGGAACGGTGCGGGAGGGGGCGGAGGGGGGAACGGTGCGGGAGGGGCGAGGAGAAGGGTGCAGGAGGAGGAGGGAGAAGAATGTGGGAAGGGGAGGGTAGCGGGAGGGGCGGGAGAATACACAACTGATTCTCTCATAGCCGGTTTTAATTTCAAATGTGCGGCTGTTGTGACTCACGCGTTATGCCACTTTTTGCTCTGCCTAATCAGAGGAAGTGTTTGATCCCTGATGCAATGATGTTAAAGTTGACTGTTGATCAAGATAAGCGTGCAATCGGGGGTGTGTTTCGTGTGATAGGACGGTTTACTTTGCAATGTTCCGAGTTGCATAGCCGAGGATAAACAAAGGAGAGGAAGTGCTCAGAGCGGCCGGCCGGGCGAAAGGTCAGGCTCTTGCTCACTAAGCGAATCTCATTCACCAGCGATAAGACGTCGGCGTTGGGAACACCGTGGCTAATGTGCTCTCTTGTTCACGGCCGTGACAGGTGCAGCGCGTCGAGTGCGGGACACGACGACCGAGAAAGAAATAGGACAGGGCTGGAAATTCCCCCTGAGGATCTGAGGCAGACACACGGAGGAAGATAGCAGCGGGAGGAAAGGCCACTTCGTAACGGTGAGGACCTTGCGTGTATGAGGAAAGAGTGAGTCACGCTGTCCGAGGAAACAGGATAAGCAGGCGACAGGGCGGTTCAGCGGCCACAGAGCGAAGGACGCCTCGCTGCCGCTGCTTCCTCTGTGCTGCCACGCGGTGCTTGCAGGTGCATCACCCTTGCCAGTGGACGCTCGCTGGCTCGGCGTTCGGTGCTAGTCACCTGTGATGTTATCTTATTTTCTGTTCTAATTCTTTGGAAAAGACATTGTTCTCGTGCAGTGGTGTGATCGATTCCCTGCACAGTGAACGAGCCTGTAGAAGGTGTCCCCTGGAGCGATTCCTGACCGCTCGCTAGGCGAGAGCGCCCCTAGCCAAGTCCAGCCGCGGCAGCATGGCCAGCCCCCACGCCTTAGCCTGACTAGTAGGCGACCTGGACACCAGCACGCTGAAGGTGCGGAAGGACGAGTAAGACAGGCATAGGCATAGGTTGGGGAGGCGGCGAGGTGGAGGAGGAGGAGGAGGGGGTGGCGGAGGGGGGGTGGAGGGGGACCCAAACGAGTGAAGCGTAGAGGAGCGAGCAGCCTGTGCACCTATGCCCAGGGCTGGTGTCTCACTCTCCCCATCATGGACTTCTGGCAGCACTTCTTTGGGTTCTCCCACGAGAACAACAACGTCCCGGTGCACACGTCCCCGCCTCCAGGTGAGTACGGGGTCAGGGGCCGCCTGCATGCCCCTCCCCCGCCCATGACAGGGGGAGGGGACTGGGTCTGCATGACAACGGTGGAGAGTTTAATCTTAAGGAGAATTTTTCTTTTTTCCTGTTGATGTCTTTTAACTTATGATCCTTTCATCTGATGAGCAATGTCCGGCTTTGGGACGGAATGAAGTACGTTTCATGGCGGCGGCTGCGTCCCCGATCCGAAGAAGCCGCTGTCTGCCGTCGCGCCGAGGACTTCGGGGAATTTCAGCGTTGTATAACTGCCTCGCCGTCCCTTTTTATGACACGGCCGCGGCAGACAACAGATTGCGGTAAATGTAGCGTGAAGTGTTTTGAAGGATGGAAGGATCGCGGCTGGAGCAGAATAAATAGAGACGAGTATTTATCTGGGCTCGGCGAGAGCGAGGGACGGAGGCGGGCGAGGGCAGCGAGGACCTATTAGTGGGTAAAGGCGCCGAAAAGGGGGACGGTCGGGCCGTCACCCTTTTCTCTACCTGTCGCTTTATGGGCGCGGGGGCCACCTCTTCTCCCCCTCCCCCGCCTCCCCCTCCCCTGCCCATCAATCCTGGAATCCCCCTCCCCGCCCCTCCCAGTGGGTGGAAATTGACGGCTGCGGACCAAGTGCAGCGCCGACCCTTCTCCATTCGGGGCGAACCGCAATCGGGGTCAGGGCGAGGGAGGGCCGCGATGACCGAGGTCGGAGGTCACCCACTGTGTGGCCGGCGGGGGGGGGGGTTGCGGGCACGGAGGGGGAACGCGTAATTGAAGCTACGTTGCGACGAGGGGGAAGAAAATGGCCTTTCGGCGGTCGTGGCGCAAGTCTCCATTTCGTTTGCGCGATTACCTCGGATGTTTCGGGGAAAACAAGAAAATTGAATTAACGGGCGACGGGGGAGCAGGGCGAGCGTGTCTGTCTGTGGTCAGCGAAGGCAGGCTGGGGTTGGAGAGGGGGGAGGGGAGGGTAGGCGCAGGGGGGCGGGGGAGTGAAAAAGGCTGGTTAGGCTCACCAAAGAAACCACGCCTTCACAGCCCTGATTTATTTGTTTTCGAAACGATCGAAATTACCTGATTCTTCCATCCCTTCTCTTCTCTTTCCCTCTTGACCTTTGCTTATTCGTCTTGTTCGTCTTTTTCTTCTTCTTGCTTTCATCTATTCTTTCTCCTCATTTTTTCTCTTCTCCTCCTGATCCTCCACCTTCTATTCCTCGTCTTCCTCTTCTCCTCTTCTCCTCCTCCTCCTCCTCCCCCTCCTCATTATCATCATTGTCATCATCATCATAATATTCCTTCTCTTCCTATTCCTAATCCTCCTCTTCTTCCTCCTCTCCCTCTCCACCCCCTCCACCTCCACCTTTTCACATGCTCGCTCCTCGGGTACGGGAGAGGTTGCGTGAAGGGCGCCCGTGCGCTTGGTCAGACCTGGGTCGACCTCCGAGCGGAGGCCAAGGCAGGTCGTCCGGAGAGGGCAAGGTCGTCCCACTCGACCTCTGACTCAAGGGCAGAGTGAAAAAGAGCAGCATTTAGGGTTTTTATGGTAGTGTGTATAGTGTGTGTGACGTGTGTGTGCGTGCGTGTGTGTGTGTTGTGTGTGTGTGTGTGTGTGTGTGTGTGCGTGTGTGTGTGCGTGTGCGTGTGTGTGCGTGCGTGTGCGTGTGGTGTGTGTGTGTGTGTGTGTGTGTGTTGTTTAGAGAGAGAGAGAGAGAGAGAGAGAGAAGAGAGAGAGAGAGAGAGAGAGAGAGAGAGAGAGAGAGAGAGAGAGAGAGAGAGAGAGAATGATAATTTGTGTTTACTTGACTTTTCGTTTCGTCTTCATCTTATTCATACATTTTTTAGATTGCATATAATTACCTATCTGCGTATTCCAGTACATAAGTGTTTATTTATAGTTTTATGATAGAAAAATCCACAATGCACAAACTAGATTTATCCACTTATTTGTAAGTTTATACATTTATGTTCCTGTCGATGAATGTAATGTTGCTCATCGCTTTTACGAAAATCATCTTCGGTGTCCATCTTGAGGAACCGGATGGTGCTGGTGTTCCTTAGTTTTCTTCGGTATATTTTTCTTTCCTTCTTCTGTCTGCAGTTAATTAGATTTTTTTTTTTTTTAGATTACAGCTATTTGTTTATTTTTTTCTTGCCTTCGCTAGAATTAATGTTGTAGTCTACTCTTCGTGTCGCTGATGGAGGTGAGGGGGAGGGCAGTGAGGCGGCCAGGGCGGGGACGAGGGCGGGGGTCACGGATCGATGAGCAGAGAGGTTCACACAAAAGCAGACGGAGAGAAACAATGAGGCACGACGAAGCGATAAGAAGCGCGATATGGAACAGAAAAAAGCATGGCATAATTGTTGTCGTATCGCGCTCGTTGCTTTGTTCCTGTGAGAAAGTGCAGCGCTTGCTGTGCGGCGCGGATGTGATGCAGTTACGCCGCTGCGAAACAGCCGCGAGCTTGTGCGGTGGCGGTCGGGCTCGCAATCCGCAGGGAACGCAGAGCTGTTGCTCTCGCCACTTTTGCCTTCTCCATGGTCGCCTCTGCTGTCTCTAACCGCTGTTTTCGAGGTCCGCACACTGTTGACCTCTCTGCTGTTCCTCTCGCTGCAGTTTCCCTCCCCACTGTTGCCCTATCTGTTGTTGCACTTCGTGCTGTTCCACACGCCGCGGTTGCTTGCAATGTTGTGTATACTTGTGGGACGAATCAGCTCTGCTTTCCGTGCAGAGATCTTGCCAGTAGATGCGATAACCTTGTTCCTTCTTGCGTGATTTGTATCGAAAGGAGAGGGACTGGTGCGGGGAGAAGGAACGATATGAAGGAAAAAAGGAGGGAAAAGGGAGAGAGGTTAAGGGGAGAGGGAGAGGAAAGGAGAGAGACGAGAAATGAGAGAGGGAAGAGAGAAAGAGAGAAAAGGGAAGGGGGATAAGTGAAGGGTCGTTCCCAGCGGTGACATTACTATTGTCTAGCAAGTGTCGTGGCGCCGCCCACCACCCCGCCCGTATCCAATTGTCACGGCGCGCTGCCATCCCTTTCTCTCCCCCCACGACGCTCTGCCCCAATAATTCTCTATGGCGTTATTTTTAGCGATTTTAGTCTATATTTTCTCTTATTCTCTACCCAGATATATGCTCTATTTTTGTTTTTTGTTGACGTGTTTTTCCATTTGTGGTTTTATTTTCGCGCGACTTATGGGACTTTATTGGTGTTGTGCAGCCCTGTTTCCCCTCGTCGATATCACCCTTGGCGCTCTGCCCTCATACCCCTCCTCGCCCTAAATCCTCGTCAGTGGGCACCGGAAACAACGAAAGGGCACGGGGAGCGGGCGTGCGGGCGGGGGCAGGGCGGGGGGGGGGGGGGTGAGAGAGAAGGGAAAGGCGAGAAGTAACACGATAACAAGCATGTGCTGACACCTCTAAATAAAGGAGGTTACGTGAGCAATAACGGTTCTATTGTCTCTCTGCACCCCATCCCAGTCCCCCGTTCCCTCCTCCTTCCCTTCCCCCTTCCCTCCCCCCTCACCCTCCTGTCTCCCATGAGCTTTTCTCACCCCCCCCCTTCCCCCACCAAACACCACCATTGTGACCCCAACAAAGATGCTGTTATCACACGGGAGATAACTTCGCAGCCGCCGCCCACTTGTCTCTCTTTCTTTCTTTTTTCTTCTCTTTCTCTCGTCTCTCACATCTCTCCTCTTCTCCTCTCTCTCTCTCTCGTCTCTTCTCTCTCTTCTTCTCTTCTCTTCTCTTCTCTTCTCTTCTCTTCTCTTCTCTTCTCTTCTCTTCTCTTCTCTTCTCTTCTCTTCTCTTCTCTTCTCTTCTCTTCTCTTCTCTTCTTCTCTTCTCTTCTCTTCTCTTTCTTTCTTCTCTTCTCTTCTCTTCTCTTCTCTTCTCTTCTTTCTTTCTCTTCTCTTCTCTTCTCTTCTCTTCTCTTTCTCTTCTCTTCTCTTCTTCTTCTCTTCTCTCTTCTCTCTTCTCTTCTCTCTTCTCTCTCTCTCTTCTCTCTTCTCTCTTCTCTCTTCTCTCTTCCCTCCCTCCCTCCCTCCCCCTCCCTCCCTCCCTTCTCTCTCTTCTCTCTCTCTCTCTCTCTCTCTCTCTCTCTCTCTCTCTCTCTCTCTCTCTCTCTCCCTCTCCCTCTCCCTCTCCTTCCCTCTCCCTCCCTCCCTTCCCTCTCCCTCTCCCTCTCCCTCTCCCTCTCCCTCTCCCTCTCCTCTCCCTCTCCCTCTCCTCCCTCCCTCCCTCCCTCCTCCCTCCCCTGCCTCTTTCCCCTTCCGTCTTCCTTCCCTCAACCTCCTCCTTACCCTCCCCCACCACCCTGCCCCTCACCCTTTTCAATCTACCACACATATCCCTCCTTTCCCTCCCCCTCCCCCTCCATCCTACTCGGTGTCAAAAATGACGCCCACAAATGTGTCATGACACTTTCTGCTCATACTTTTCTACTTCGACGTGGGATAGTGTTTGTGGTGTGCTTGTTAATAATGATTAGAATATAGTAAAAATGATGATAATCATGACGATAGTTATAGTGATACTAATGATAATAGTAATGCTTATGGAGAGATGATAAAAATGATGATGATAAAGATGACAGTGATAATGATGCTGAATAAGAATGACAATAATAATAATGATTGTTATTATTATCATATTTTCTTTCACCATCATCACCATTATATAGTTTTATTTTATTATAATATTATTTTATTGTTATTATTATTGTTGTTGATGATATTGCTCTTGTTGCTGTCTTCGTCTTTGTTGTTGTTGCTGTCTTCGATGTCTTTGTTGTTGTTGCTGTCTTCGATGTCTTTGTTGTTGTCATCATCATCATCATCACCACCATCACCATATTACGCTTGCTCATACTCTTACAATTGTCATTGTTTGTTAGTGATACAATTACTGTTGTTATTATGATCAATGTGTTTTGTTCGTATTGCCAGTAGTTTTCTTTGGTTTTATTTCCCTCGGCAATCCCCTGACGCATTGCCCTCGCAACTCCTTGATTATCGCTGTCAATAAGTGTCGCCGTGAATCAGAGCCAGGATTAGCAGCTCAGCAGGAAAGGATGTTTCCCTGATTGGGAAAAATGACTAGTTCTCTTTTGTGTAGTACTTTCTCTCTCTCTCTCTCTTCTCTCTCTCTCTCTCTCTCTCTCTCTCTCTCTCTCTCTCTCTCTCTCTCTCTCTCTCTCTCTCTCTCTCTCTCTCTGTGGGAGGGGCAGGTGGGGGCGATCTTGTCTCCAGGTGAGGGTAGCCGTCGCGACGCCGCGGCGTACGCCAGGGCAAGGCTCGACGGGCGGCGTCCGAGCGAGCATTCTCTCTGTCTACCCCCCCCCTCTCTCTCTCTTCTCTCTCTCTCTCTCTCTCTCTCTCTCTCTCTCTCTCTCTCTCTCTCTCTCTCTCTCTCTCTCTCTTCTCTCTCTCTCTCCTCTCTCTCCTCTCTCTCTCTCTCTCTCTCTCTCTCTCTCTCTCTCTCTCTCTCTGTCTCTCTCTCTCTCTCTCTCTCTGTGGACCAGTTGTGAGGCAGAAGAAACAAGGACAAGAACAAGAATAAGAGTATTAGTGGAAGTTTGTAGTGGAAGTAGAACAGTAAGAGGCGAGGGAAAGACGGAGTGAGATGCGATGGGAGAGCGGCGAGAGATGACTTGCAGGAGACAGCGTGACCTTTTCGGAACGGAGGTCAATCGGAAAGTAAATTCCACGTGACGCACTTGGAGCCGCACGGTCTCTCTCGGTTTCTTTTTTCGGTCTTGGTCTCTCTCTCGGTCTCGAGGACTCCGGCCGATTGTCGTGTCAAGGGCAGGCGAAGGAGAAGGGTAGGGAGGGGAGGGGTATTTGGATAACCCCGGGGAAACTCAACTTTTGGGGAGGGGGGAGGGGGGCAAACGCAGGGGGAGGGTGTTGCAAGTTTAGAACACGTGCTAGGAAAGTCCCGAGTTCAGGAAACTCTGGATCTTCCCACTCTTTTTTTTAGACGATTGGTTTGGAACTTGGAGTTTTCCATGTGCGTTTTTGTGCATGCGCATGTGTACGTGCGCGGATCTTCCTTCGCAAGCAGATGAAGACACTCTGGCGAGAGCACGCGACGCCACCTCCGAGTGAAGTCGACTTCGAAACCTTTGGCGGGCGATTACACTCATTAAGGATTTTTATTAGCATGTCGATGAATGGCTGTGCTCAGTGCAGTGCGAAGGAGGGAGACCGGGGGGAAGGGGGCCAATGTAAAAGTAGGATGATCTGGCGTAAAGCGTGTGCGCGTGCATAGGCGAATGGGTGAATGAGATTAGTTGAGTGGATGAATACGAATACTAGCGTGCACTATATATATATATATATATATATATATATATATATATATATATATATATATATATATATATATGTGTGCGTGTGTGTGTGTGTGTGTGTGTGTGTGTGTGTGGGTGGGTGTGTTTCTCGTTTTGAAACATGTGAATATTATGCCTTTGACTTATCGAAACTCCCGCACACAGGAGATACGTCGTGTTAGCTTAGCCTGTAGTGACGTCACATGCTCGGTTCATTGTCCAATATTTGTCCAGGTGTGAGTGTGTGTTTAGCGCTGCCTTGGTTCCTCTTTCGATGTTCCAGGTATGGCGGCGGGCCTTGGTCGGTCCGTCGGCTGGTGCTAGACCTACTGGCGGAAGCCCTTACCGGCTTTGATTTTTTTCTCTGTCGTTCGTCTTCTTCATCTCCTTGTAATTATTATTATTATTTTTAGTCATTCGTATTCTTCTTCTTATCATCACTATTTTTATCCATTTTTTCGTTGTTTTCCTTAAGCGGGAGAGGTGACACCTGTCAAGTGCATCAATTTCATCTGGTGTTTTCCCTATCGTCTGCTCGCCTTCGCTGCCCATGCCGCGGGTAGGTCACAGGTGCTTTGCATGTGTCGCTCAAGGCCAGGCTATCAGCTGATCCGTTGACTTTTGGCGTTCTTGCAGTGTGTTGTTGATAAGTTTGTGCTGTGGTTAGGATTTTGTTGTTGTTTTCGTATTCTTCTTTTGGATTCTCATGAGTTTCTCTTCTCTTCCTCCTCACCATCATTGTTGTCTTTACCATTCGACTTCCTTCTCCTGTTATTAATACTTCTGCTTCTCTTTTTTCTTTTTTCTTTCTCTTCCTACTTCCTGTTCTTCTTTTCTTCTTCCTCCTTCGTCACCTTTTCACCACTTTCTCCTCTTCCTCTTCCTCCTCCTCTTCATCACCACCTCTTCTTCTCCCTCCTCCTCTTCCTCTTCTTCCTCCTTTGCCATCTCATCACCACCTCCTCTTCTTCCTTCTCCTCTTCTTTCTCCTTCTCCCCCATTCGCCACAGCACGATTTGCATGCGAGGATCCAGCCTAATTGGCCCCGCGTCCTTGCTCATTGAGAACGACCTCAGTTTTTTTTTTTTTTTTTTTTTTTTTGGGGGGGGGGTGACGTCGGGAAACCTCTCGTTGTCTTTCTTTCGCTCGCTCGTTCGCGGGTTCGTTTGTTGGTTCGTTAGTTAGTGGGATGCATTTTGTTTTTGTTTGGATGGAATGCGGCGGCGCGGTATGGATTTGCGGGATATTTTGTTTCATGTTGTGTTTATTTTAATTTATTTTTTATTTATTTATTTATTTTTTTGTCGGATTCTTTGTTTTTGTTTGAATGGAATGCGGCGGCGCGGTATGGATTTACGGGATATTTTGTTTGTTTCTTGTTGTTTATAATTATTTTTATTATTATTTATTTCTTTGTCGGTTTCGTGTCCTTCTCTGTGTCATTACTGCTGTGTGATTGTAGGCACAAGAGGGGCACCAGAGCGCGAGGTGGGCATTCTGTGTTGCTATCATCATCAATTCGGTGAGGTTCATTAAAGTCTCGAGAGGATGTCATTGGAACCAGCTCCACTTTATGGCGTAACCACCCGTTTGCCCCTTCTCCCCCTCCTCCTCCTCCCCTTCTCTCTGTCTCTGTCTCTCTCTCTCTCTCTCTCTCTCTCTCTCTCTCTCTCTCTCTCTCTCTCTCTCTCTCTCTTCTCTCTCTCTCCTCTCTCTCTCTCTTCTCTCTCTCTCTCTCTCTCTCTCTCTCTCTTCCCCTTCGCCTTATTTTCCTCCTCTTCTTCCCCCTCTACCTCTTTTTCCTCCTCTCCCTCTCCCCTCCCCCGCGCCTCCCATCTCCTCCTCCCCATTTACCCCCCCTCCTCCCCCATCCCAGTGTTGCGCAGGTTTTTGAGACGCCATTTGGCTTAACCAGAACGATCACGGTCATCTTAAGCAATAAAAAAAGAAAAAAGAAAAAAGTGCTGGGGAGGAGAGGGAGGGAGGGAGTGGAGTCTGTGTAGCCATTGTCCAGACGCGTTGTTGCTCTGTTGCAGTGCAAGATTGGCAAGGTCGGGCCGTTCGGTGCTTGTAATACGCTTAAGTGTGTTTGTGGGCGGGGCTTTGGTCTTTGTGCGTTTGTGCGTACTTGCGAGTCTTATTTTTTATATTTGTTTTATCTTTGTGTGATTTGTATGTAGTATGTCGTTGATCTGTCTCCACATACTGCTGTATTATATATCAGTGCCTACGTACATCTATGTATTTACGTAAGTTACAGTCTACTTACACACTCATTCACGCGCCCGCGCATGTTTTAAGATCAAGACTGTGTT
>NW_020868894.1:92907-108876 GCF_003789085.1 Penaeus vannamei
GGAAGGAGAGAGGGAGTGCGGGTAGGGGAGTGGTAAGAGCGAAAGAAGAAAGGAGACAAAACACAAGCAGAAAAAAACAAACAAATCAAATAATAAACCCCTCTCCCTCCCCCCACTTTCCCGCTCCATCCGCGTGTGAGGGAGAGGGTGGGGGTGGGGGGGGGACTGCAGCAGTGCGGCGGCGACACCCGCGGGAGTGGAAATTGGGTCTCGGACGCCGGATATTGGCCGTCCAAACATCCTTATCCGCACGGCCGCTAAGCGATCTGCGCCCGTGCGGATATTGAAAGTTAATGGCGCTTCGGCTGGCTTTTATGGGCACGGGCGCTCGGTGCTCATGATACCTGTGCCGTGCTAATGGGCCTGGCCGGCGGGGCGCTCGGACGTGCTGACGGACGCTCACGTACACATGCGTACGGATTCGCACGCACGCACGCACCCCCCCTACTGTACACCTCCTCCCCCTCCTCCGACACACGCAAACACAATTTGCACGCGCTGCCGTACTCTCCGTGAGTACACTCTCCTGGTACGGCACACGCAGGTAGGCGATCCTGGGCCGAGACCGTCCGTCAGTGCCAGGCCGAGAGAAGCCGGTGCCACTGTGTGCCCGGATTCGGCGGTCCCTTCTGCGTTGCATCTTTCCCTTTTCGCTCGCTTCCTCTCTTGATTTGTTCCCCCTTTCCGCATTTATTGTTTTAATCTTTTTGTTTTCTTTATCGCTTCTTATACCTTTTATTCCCCTTTCCTTCTCACGTTCTTTCGTAGTCTGTTCCCCTATTCTTATCTCCCTGTATTCCTCTCCTGCTTTCTTTTTCCCTTCGCCTCTTGCTCTGTTCCTGATTTCTTGCGTTCCACTCTCCCGCACTCTCTCCTTCCATTTTTCCCCTGGTCCTCTCTTCCTCTCTTCATTTCTTCCTCTGTCCCTCTCCTCCCTTCTTCCCATCTTCCTGGTCTTTCTCCTCCCTTTATTTCTTCCTCTCTTCCTCTTCCTCCCATCCTCCCATCCTCCCATCCCCAGGTGCTCTCTCCCTCCCTTCATTTCTTCCTCTGTACCTCTCCTCCCTTCCTCCCATCTTCCCCTGGCCCTCTCTTCCTCGCTTCATTTCTTCCTTTGTTCCTCTCCTCCCTTCCTCCCATCTTCCCCCGATCCTCTCATCATTTCTTCCTCTGCTCCCCTCTGTTCCCTACCGCCCATCTGTTCCCCCTCACCCGCACACGATCGCCCTGCAAGCACACCGCGCCCTCTGCTTGCACGCGATCGCCCTGGGCATTGGCCGTCCCGACTCGCGAGCATTTCCGACGCAAACAAGCCCGTGCGTGAGGAGTAAACAATCGCTCATTCAAAGCCCAGTTCGCCTTTTATCTCCGGGTCTGGTATGCGGCTGTTATTCTCGGCTGGGGGGAGGAGGAGGAGGAAGGGGGGAAGAGGAGGAGGAGGTTAAGGAGGAATGGGGGAAGGAGGGAGGAGGACGAGGAAGGGGAAGGAGAGGGGGAGGAGAGAGGGAAGGAGGGAGGAGAACGAGGAAGGGGAAGGAGGGGAAGAGGAAGGAGGGAAGAGAAGGAGGGAAGAGGAAGGAGGGAAAGGAAGGAGGGAAAAGAAGGAGGGAAAAGGAAGGAGGGAAGAGGAGGAGGAAGAGGAAGAGGAAGAGGAAGAGGAAGGGGAAGGAGGGAGAGGAGGAGGAGAGGAGGAGGAGGAGGAGGAGGAGAGGAGGAGGAGAGAGGAGGAGGAGGAGGAGGAGGAGGAGAGGAGAGAGGGAGGAAGAAGAAGAAGAAGGAAGAGGAAGAGGAAGGAGAGGAGGAAGAAAGAAGAAGAAGAGAAGAAGAAGAAGAAGAAGAAGAAGAAGAAGAGAAGAAGAAGAAGAAGAGAGAGGGAAAGAAGAAGGAGAAGAGGAGGAGGAGGAGGAAGAAGGAAGAAGAAGAGGAGAAGGAGAAAAGAAAGAAGAAGAGAAGAAGAAGAGAGAAGAAGAAGGAGGAAGAGGAGGATATAGAGGAGGAGGAGGAGGAGGAGGAGGAAGATGATGCAGATGGAGGGGGAAGGAGGATGGGAGTGTAAGGAGTTTAAGGAGACGGTGAAGAAAAAATGGATCAGGAAGAGAGATACGATAAGATAGAGAAAGAGCGTATGGTATTGCCCTTTCAAGACCGTAATTTCAGATGATTTTGCTTGGTGTTAGTCAGCCAGTCAACTAGTCAGTGTTAAAGTCAGTCAGCCTGTGTGTCAGCCAGCCAGCCCCCCGTCATTCAGTCAGTGAGTCTGTCCGCCTCCTCCTCCCCTCCTCCCCTCCTCCCCCTCCTCCCCTCCTCCCCTCACCTCCGCGTCATGGACACCCACGCCCATAAGACCGGATCCGCGTAAGGACTCGCGGCGCCCGTCGGGGGTATCGGATGTCGGTGTGTGCGCCGAGGTCTCTCCTGCGGCGTGTCCGTGCGGGTCCGTGCTGGAGGAGATCCGTTCGAGGTGGTGAGGAGCCTTCTGGTGGGGCGAGGTGGCGCCCACACGCCCGCCCGCCCGCCCGCTCGCCCCTCCGTCACTTCTCCTCGGGCGCTGGTGTCTTTGAGGTAATGGTGGGGAGGATGACGTGATGATGATAATGGTGGCGATGATGATGATAGTGATGATTATGGTGATGGTGGTGGTGATGATGATGATGAATGAGGAGAAAGGCAATGATCATAAATCGGTATATTCATTGAGAAGTATATTCACCTTCTGGAGACAATGCTGGTGGGTAGGAGCTGCGGTGGCTCTGATTAAAGTTTGAATTAGAATTGCTCGTGTTGTTATATTTTGAATTTTAGTTAGGGAAAGTAAGCGTCTCGACACGTTCCTATTTTTGCAATAATTGGATTTAGTTAATCCTTCGTGAGTGGTATTACGTCACGGCATTTACCAAATAATAAGAAACAAACTTTCGTGTTCACAATTAATGAATTCAGTTATGAAAATAACGGGATGAGAGAGAGGAAGGATTAGAAATAAAGTTTGCACAGAAAATATCAATACTGGCAGCCCCACGTGCGGCTTTAGGTTTCCCGGGACCTGCTGTTGCCACCTCATTACGCACGCACGCACGCACGCACGCTGCTTTGAGTAATTCCTCGGTAATCGCATTTGGTGGGCAGCCGCGGCCTCCGAGCTAAGGGCGGCGGTGTCATCATCGTCGGCCACTCAGGCAGGAGTGGGGCAAGCGGTCCACTTCGTTGCACGTTGCCTTCGAGGGCACACGGCGCGACGCCCCTTGGTTCGACTCCCCCGGGGCTCTCCGCTGGCCCCGTCCCCTCTCTCTTCTTTTAGTTGCTGTCTTGTTCTCTGGCCTTTTCTCTTGTTTCTTTGTTTTTGCTGTGCTTTCTCGTCTCTTTTCATTTATCGTTTTTCTTGCTTTATTTTGAGGGTCGTTTTTCCTATCGTGGATCGTGGAACGTTTTCCTTTTATTCTTTATACACACACACACACACACACACACACACACACACACACACACACACACACACACACACACACACACACACACACACACACACACACACACACACACACACACACACACAATTATACTACCACACACACACACACACACACACACATATATATATATATATATATATATATATATATATATATATATATATATATATATATATTCCATATGTTTTATTTTTGTCTTTTTTCTTTCTCTGTTGTTGTTCATCACCCATTCTTATTCTTACTCTTCCTTCTCGCGCGTTTAATGTGGTATGTTGGTATCTCCCATGCGTCGGATGTTTGTGTGTGTCAGTGGTACTTGACTCGGCATATAGGAGGCGCATTACGTGATAGCAAGTGAATGTGAATGTGTGTGTGTGTGTGTGGTGTGTGTGTGTGTGTGTGTGTGTGTGTGTGTGTGTGTGTGGTGTGTGTGTGTGTGTGTGTGTGTGTTGTGTGTTGTGTGTGTGTGTGTGTGTGTTGTGTGTGTGTGTGTGTTGTGTGTGTGTGTGTGTGTGTGTGTGTGTGTGTGTGTTTATGTGTTTATGTGGATGTGTAATTTACGTGTACGCCAGTGTAAGGAGGGTAGCTTTTTCTCTGTTTTATGCAAAACGTTATATGCCACGAATAGAGCGAATAAGTCGATGCCAAATGCTGACCTTTTTGTAGGGGTCGCTGGCCGTTGGAAAAGAGAAGGGAGAACGAAAACACAAGATCGATTTCAAGGCTTAATTGACCGCTTGTTGAACTGCTGTGGCAAGCCCGAGCATAGCGGTTGCTGCCCGCACGCCGTATGACCCACATAAGGGGTGGGGCCCCCTGCCTCCCTCTTTTCTCCTCCCCATTCCTCCTCTTCCCTCCCCTCCCGTCCCCTTCCCAACCCTGCCCTCCCCTGCTCTTCCCTCCTCTCCTCTCCCCTACCTCCGCCCCAGATCCATCCCCTAAGGCTCCCTTTTTGCTGTTGCTATTGGCGAGGGCCGTCGGTGCTCTAGTGTGACGATGATGGTGATGATGATGATGACATGATGATGATGATGATGACATGATGATGAGTTGTGTGGTGTTGGTGATGATGATGACGATGTGGATGATGATGAGTGATTGATGATGGTGATGATGATGATGGTTGTGGTGGTGAAGAGGAGGATGGATTGGTGATGATGCGGGTGATGTGATAAGGTTGGCGATGGGGCTGGTGTGCCAGGGAGGACGACTATTGTGATGAATGACCCCTTGTACAGCTTGTTGTTTCGCGTTGTGTTGCGTCGGGAATTTCCTTGTGTCTGCGCCGCGCTCCCGCTCCGTTGGATCGAGGAGGTTTCGCTTCTGTCTCTTCCTCTCTTCTCTTCTCTCTTTTCCCGGCTCTCCTCTCGCTTCTCGGTTCTCTTCTCGATTGGACTGGTGCTTTTCGTCTCGCTCCTATCCTCTTCTTTCTTCTGTGTGCTTCTCTTTATGTTACTTTCTCATTTTACTTGCTGGTCGTGACTAAGTCTAGGTGGTACGAGGACGAGCGCGCGTTTGTGTGTGCGTGAGAGTGTGTGTGTGTATGTGCGAGTGTAAGTGTCAGTGTTTGTGATCTCGCGTGTTTTTCTTAGGATATCTTGGAGGCAAGGTTGGCAGTCAAAGAAGGTGCACCATGGCCTTGTAGCGGCCAATGTGCTAAGGGCAAGGGGCGTGTCTCCTCCCTCCCTCCCTTTTTGTGCCACTCCCCCTCCCCCCTCAGCTCTACCCTTTGGTTTCACCCCCACCAGCACTCCCCCCCCCCCTCCCATTTCTTATCGCGCGCTTTGCAACCCTCTAAGTAGGCCACGAGTAGGTCTTCCTCTGTACTTAGCCGAAAGTAGCAAAGACACCGGGGATAATTCGCCAAGAACACGGACAAAGCGCAAGGACAGCGCATCGCCCCACATCTCATCTTTGTCTTTCCTTGATCCTAATAGCTGCTGGAGGCGCAGAAGGCAGAGAGAGGGACCGGGAGTTTCTCGAGTGGTGTTCGCGGTCATCCTCGTGCTCCGGAAAGAGCGGATGTCGTAAAGATGACGTGTTCCCGCGGGCACCGACGGTGAACCTTGACCCGCCTGCCAGGGCTGGCGAAGGGCGGGGAATCCCCTTCCCTTCTCATCGCCAACAGGTTGTGGGGGTGGGGGGTGGGGGGAGTCTCACGACGTGGCTCTGTCTTGATTTCTCTCTCTCTCTCTCTCTCTCTCTCTCTCTCTCTCTCTCTCTCTCTCTCTCTCTCTTCTCTCTCTCTCTCTCTCTCTCTCTCTCTCTCTCTCTCTCTCTCTACACTCACACTCACACTCACACTCACACTCACACTCACACTCACACTCACACACACACACACACACAACACACCACACACACACACACACACACACACACACACACACACACACACACACACACACACATAAAGAGAGAGAGAGAGAGAGAGAGAGAGAGAGAGAGAGAGAGAGAGAGAGAGAGAGAGCGCGACGGTGGGTCTCCGTGGTAGACGTGTCGGAGCTGCGACTCTGGCGGCATGAGAGCGAGTGTGGTTCGAGTCTGGATGAAACGTTACATGCTCTCAGATTTGGAGGTTTGAGGGCATGGCGTTGTCGAGCGATGCAAAAGGCCAAGCTTGGGTTTAGAAACGATAACGAGATGCGTGTGTGTGTGCTTTTTATGTGTTTTGTGTATGTCTATGTTCAAAAGAAATATTGTGATACGTGATCTGTGACCGGAAGGAAAAGCCTAGTGTTTCTTCCGTTTTAAACATTATCTATTTTTGTGAAAAGATTATTTTCGTATTTCGTCATGCATTGAATTTCTTAATTCGTTATCATTATTTATAGTCCAGTTTTAATAGTTGATATTTATATCGCCCCTCATTTCCCTCCTCACACCAAGCCAATGCCTGGCAGTGCCGTCGAGTAGTCCGCGCGCCCCAGCAGGCAGGCTCTCGTTGTTCGTGAAGAGCCGCCCGAATGTAATGGTGGGAGCGGCGCCGCCCATTCGCCGAGGCTTTTGTGGACGCCACGCGAAGACGGCGAGGAGGCACAGACCCGCTGATTAAGGCTATGGGATCTCGGCGAGGGACGTAATGACAGGCCCCAGAGCAGAGATCTCAGCCGGATGCCCCGGGGCGGCTCGGGCCGTCGGTGCCCCCAACGCGAAGCCCATTTACTCAGCGCCGCCGTCGTGCTGCTGCTCTTCCGTGTCCTCCTGCTTCGGCTCCTCGCTCCCCGCCTTCGTCCTGCAACGCCATGCTCCTTGCCCTCCCTCTCCTCCATCTTCTTCGGCCTCTCTCCTGAGCTTCGCCTTGTCCTTATGGCTCCTCCTCTTGCTAACGCGACGCTCTCCCACCTTCTGCTCCTCCCCTGCCCCCCCCCCTACCAGCAGCAACGGCACGAGGAAGACGTTTTTGCGGCGTCGCGAGGCGTCGAGGCGTTGGTGCGAGAGCGGAACCTGCGGTCGGAGGCGTCCATGTGACCGCCCGGCCGCCCGCAACGGGACTCGACGCTTCTTGCCTTCACCGCTGTCGTCGCGGCCGCTCAAGTGGGACTCCGTTTTTGCTGAGAAGAGGAGAATGGGGAGGTGAAGGAGAGAAGAGAGGAGCGAGGGGGGAAGAACGTGGCGTGGGGGGAAAGAGGGAGAGCAGAAAGAGGTGAATTAATTTGTGTACAAGTTAGGAGTGGTGTGTATGAATGTTAGTTAAAGAGGAAAAGAAACTTATGCAGAAATGTAACAAGATTAGGACACGCGCGCGCGCAGAATTTCAACTTTCTTTTGCCAACTGAATGCACTGCTATTTTAGGCGCGACCGACGGCCTTTCCCCCCGAGGGAGCGCCGGGTGAAGCGGCCTGGAAAGCCGGAACCCAAGAGACATCGCCGGCACGAGGTTTCAAACTCGAATCCAAAATCCAGTCCTCTGACTTTGGCAAAGTCGCAACGGAGCGGCAGACAAGGCATTCCCAGGCTCGCGAGCTAGGCAACGGCGGGCCGCTGTGCTTCCTGTAGATACTCCCGATTATTCTTTAATTATCCCGTTTTAATAGCTCGCCAAAATGAGAGCGACCGAGCGGACGAGCGAGGGTCGTGGCGGCGGCGCGCGAGTGGGAGCGTCCAGGACTCCTTGGTTCGCTCTCCGGAGTGATTTTGCGTTTTGCGCGCGGCAAAAAGGGCAGCCCAGCGCCGATGATTAGTGGTGATTAACGTCGGGAGTCGGCAGCGACGTGTGTGTATCAGGGCGGAAGGCTCGGGGCTGTGCCACGACACGGTCCGACGGGCGGGAGCGGCGCGGCGTCCGCTAACGGGAACGCCGGCGAACCCCTGTCACCCGCTGACCTCGGGGTCGTGAGGAGGAGGAGGACCCGGTGTTGCCAGCCACGGTTTCGTGAGGGGGAGGGGGTGGAGTATGTGTACGTTGTTGAAATTCATTCTCTCTCTCTCTCTCTCTCTCTCTCTCTCTCTCTCTCTCTCTCTCTCTCTCTCTCTCTCTCTCTCTCTCTCTCTCTCTCTCTCTCTCTCTCTGTCTATCTGTCTATCTCGCTCGCTCTTTTTCTTTTACTCCCCCGTAATTCTATCTCTCTTTACCTTAACAGCATTTCTTATTGATGTAGTTGTCTATATCAATGTATTTGTTTGGCTATCAGATTGACCATTTTCTCCTACTTACATAATATTTAGATTTATCAAGGCTATCCGCTTGTATTTACTCCTTTCCATGTTTAAAAAGCATTGCTGTCATTTATTTGAATACTGATCAAGGATTTTTCTATGCTAAGATTATGAATAGGAAAATGCTATTGTTAGCATTCCCAACGAGCAACCGACCATCGTGAGCCGTGGCTAACGGAAAGAGGCTTATGTGGTTCACCGATTCTTCATTCAGGGCTTCGTATCTCGCAGCTGTACGCGTTCGGCGGGGAGGAGGGAGGTTTGGCCGATAGTAATGAGGCTCTGAAGTTCAGTTATGCACAGCGTCTGAATTATAAATGTATACATTAATGTGGGTCTGGGTGTGCGCGTGCGTGCGTGCGCGGGTTTGTCGGCTTTATCGGCTTTATATGTATTTCGGTAGCGATATCTTTGTCTATTTATTTATCCAATCATCTGTCTCTATGTCTATTTACCTGTATTATAATAGTGAAAATCCGACGCGTTTATTCGGACCGCGTTCGCACCTCCTCGGCTTCGTTTGCAGCGAAGCAGTATTCGGTTCGGGTTCGTCGCTCACTGCCTAGCCCGAGGGATGTCTCGAGTGCGTCGCCGAGTGCTGTTAGAGGAAAGGAGGAAAACAAACTTCGGCAGGAGGCAACTGAGGTTGAATTTCCTCTCGTGGATTGCCCCGCGTAGGAAGCGACATATGGCGAGGGCGGCCTTTGCCATTCCCTCAGCGCGGCCCCGATTCCGACCTGAGCTTCGGTCGTGCGATACGATGCCCGTGGTGGAGAAGCAGCCCAGGCGCCTGAAGCGGCTCCAGAAGAAGCTCTCCTTCAGGAGATGGGGGATCGAAGCCGCCTCGAATGGGAGGGTCATGTCAGGTCGGTTCTGTAAACTATCATGGTTACTACATTCATGTATTTACTTTGCTTAGTGATATGTCGTCTTATGGGATTCGCATCCGGGTAAACGCAAAAGGCACCTTGTTTCCTTACTTTTTTATGTTACCAAAAGACGTCACGCAACTGTGACCTCGACGCGTTTAGAGTCGTACGCACTTTGATTTGAGGAGGTCTGACAAGAGACGCTTCGTCATTACCCCTCGTACCATTCATGCCCCCTCCCCCCCCCTGCTCTCGGGGCCAAGATTATTTCCACGGAATAATTTCTATATATTTGGGTAGCAGAGAGTGAGAGAAATCCGTCGATACCAATATCGTCGTGATTGGTCTTGCGAAGGTATTCTCAATATTTACCTGTTCCCATGATCAGGCATGGAGCAAGGGATACCTTTGAAAGGGTTCTTGTAAATTCTTTGAACCGAGATACAATCAAACCAAATATAACAATGGTATTCATTATTTTCTACTGAATATTATACAGCAAAGGGAACAGAACCCTCAGCATTGGACAAGATATTATTATTATTATTAATACACATTTCGTGTATATTTAGGAATGGTCACAGTTGAGCAACCTATTTGTGATATAATCCGCCATTCGATGTTCTCCTGGGGCGATTTCCCAGCTTGTTGGTCACGGGCGAACCGACACATCGCCGATCCGCACGATTCCAGCTATAAACACGACGTCTACGGTTGCTCGCGCAGCCCTCCTCGCAGGTTGTTTATCTTGTGTAGAAATGGAAGCTCGACGATTACTAAAATGAAAGTGTGTATCACAGTCTACCGCAAGAACATCGTTTAGAGGATATATATCGGCAAGCGCTTTGAGGAACTTGGAACACGCGCGTATGTAAACAATAGTGACGTCACGAATACTTTTAAATGGATGTCCGTGTAAAACGAACCCTTGAAAAAACTAAAAATATCAAGTGCCATATCTATGTAAGTGAAATATGATTATTGTCATTGGTTAAATTGAGTATTCTTTTGCCAGACTACAGACACTCTTGGCATGCCCATTTGGTCGATTCCCAAACGACTAAGTAGTAGGTTATGCGAACTCAAAGATGAGGGAAGTAGAAAAGGTGAATTTGCCTGCGACTTCTGGTTGAATAAACGCTCGTATGACCCCCCCCCTTTATTCACTAATTTTATCCGCAATTTCCTTGGTACTTTCCATGCCCTTTCCTGCTGTTGAGGCCAAGAATGCATGGGTTGGAAGGGGGTGGGGGTACGCATTATAATTCCTATATATTTATTTACTAGTTGTTGAGAGGAATCCATCCATTCCAAGATGGGCGCGATCGGTTATCGAATGTATTCTAAACAATAGCCTGGGAACAATGATTTAATTGATACAGTTTTGTTGGCACGTGGATGGATTGGTGTTATTAGATTTTGATTTTGGGACATCATTGCGAACGGAAGAAGGAAGAGGTGCATGGTAAATACCGGACATCCATGAAATCGTGTTTTCTCTCTCCGTAAACGTCAGCGTGCCTTTTCAAGGCGAACGGCAGGAGGAAGGCGCGAGGGCCGATAATGCCTGTGAAGGGATGGGCTAGGGCGCCGCTGCCCTCGGGCGCAACAACACCTGTGGGGACCGTTTATCGCACAGACTTCCTGATTCTACTGCTGTTATTGGCGACGGCCTCCTCCTTCTCCTTCCTTATCATCCACCCCTCCTCCTCTTCCTTGTCCTCTTCTACCTCCTCCTTGTACTCCTCCGTAATTCTCCTTCCCCTTAATGATCTTTTACCTCTCCCCTTTCCCTTATGCCACTTCTCATTCACATTCTCCTTCTTTATCTCTTCCTTCTCTCCCTTCTTACTCTCATTCTTCTCTTTCTTTATCTCCTCCTCTTCTTCGTTTTCTCCTCCTCCTCCGATTATTCTCCTCCCCCTCAACCTCTGCACCCCCACCCCCACCCCCGCCTATCTGAGTGCGGTGTAAACACACCTGAAAACAATGGCGGTTTTGAATATTCCGTTAGGTGTTTCCGAGATTACCGTGATTGGGCGAAAAAGAGGTGAGTGTGCAAATACAATGGGGTGCTAATTGGTCAGGGACTGGGCGTAGGCCTATGTTTACGTTCTCGGGAGGGAGGCGACTCGGTGTGTTTTCATTTATTCTTTGCTTCTTACATTTGCGTGCGTGGTAGTTGTGGTCGGGGTGAGGGGAGGGAGGGTATCACTCCCCACGCGCGATTACCGTGTGTTTGCACCTGAGCGAAAAGTGCTGCGTTCGAATCTAGCGGGTGTTTTGGACGTGCAAGCAACCGAAGCGTTTTCCTCAGTCCCTACTATTGTTGATTGTCACGGTGTGTTACGTCAGCCCTACCCATTGCAGAGGCCATTGCATCATCAGAAGTGAAATTTTCACAGACCATGGCGTAGGCATTTGACAGGCACGCCGTTTTTTTCCTTCTTTATTTTTATTTTCATTTTCCGTTGTCATTGCCGAGGAAGAGAGTGGTTGGGGGTGGTTAAGAAGTATTTTTACTTCGGATATTTCTTTACGTTACACTCGTTGTCGGTATTAGGTTACAGCAGTGAGAGAGGTCAGAGGTTTTCTTAAGAATGCCAGCAGAGCTTTTGATTGTTTTCGAGGTTAGCCTCGGGATCGGCCTAGAATCGTCCGAATATGTAGGTTCTTTTTCTTTTTTTTCTCTTGGTCTTTTTAGCTTGGTCGTATTAGTTGGTCACCGCTATTGCTGTTGATAATTTTTACTGTGGAAAATAGATTAGGTGCTGTTGTTACTTTTGACTTCTAATGATAAACTTTGCATAAAATGGGTGAGTGCCCTAGTTACATATCCGCGATCGCGTTAGACTAGCAATTTAACCTTCGGCTTTTTGTCGGATGAGGTTTTTGAACGAACCTTTTTATCTTTATTTTTTATTTATGTATATTTTATACTTTTTCGTCGTTCTCTTTAATAATTGAGTTCGATTCGTGTCTCTTCTGGTTCGTTCTTCCCGGGTGTGAACTGGTGTCCGAATAGTGATCAGTGCGAGAGGAAAATTTTGTCTCGGCAGTTCAGTTCACGGTTCGAGCAACTGTGTTTGGGGAAGTACGGTGTTCTCAGAGTGATTGATTGTGCTTGAGTGCGTGAGAGAGAGAGAGGGAGAGATGTTGAGAGACAGGGATGGAGACAGAAATAGGAGAAACGATAGAGAAATAGGAGAAAAAGGTGAGGAATAGAAATGGGAGGAGGAGAGAGGAAAGAATGATAAGTAGAGTGAAAAGGAGAAGAGAGAAGAGTCAAAAAGTGAGTTACTGCCGCGAGGGAGATGAACTTCCACCGCAGTTGGCGAAGAGACGCGAACCGTTCCGGAGCGGGCGTCCAGCAACGGTGCGCGGGAGGGGAGGATCAGTCACACGGGCGCGGGTGGGCGGGAGGTGGTGTGCAAGACGTGACTTCGAAAAGCAGGTGTTAAGCGGCTGTGCAAAGATGACTGCTTGCTTTGCATGGCGCGGGGTGTTGGTCGAGAGCCGCTGACTACGGCCGGCTGTCTTTTTAAATGGATTTTCGTTCCATCATTGCTTTTTCTTCTTAATTATTGCTTTATTTTGATCATTCCTTGATTTATTATTTTTTTTGCTTTCCTTATTTTCCCCCTTTCCCTTGTTTCTGTTATCTTCATTGTTTTCACTTCCGTCGCCAAGTCTTGAAGGAGAACACTGCAAGGTCCAACTAACGTAGACCCTGGGATACCTTCGTGGAAGCGGCATTGTGTTCTGTGCAAACGGAAGCGAAGGCGGCGCCAGAGCGGGGAGATGGCCTCGGGATCTCGACGTCGATCAGCACGAGAGGCCTGCGAGTGCTGAGAGGACGAAACCGAGATGCGGTGGTATGATGTGTGCGTGCGCGTGTGTGCGCGCGCGTTGTCTACCAGGCCCTTTCGTTACTCAGGTATCGCGGTTCGGCGAGGTCGGGCCATGTGGATCCCCGCGCCGCGTGGAGGTTTTCTGTATGATTGTGTGTGTTTGTTAATATGTTTGTGCTTGTACGTTTGTTTCCTTTTGTGTGTTTGTTTTTGCACTTGCGTCATTCAAAGTCCTCTGTTTCTTTGTGTTTTCGCCTGTGCACCAGTACATAGAAGAGAAGAGAATGGCAAAAGTGACAATTTTTGCCTTTCGAAGGAAGTCGCAGATATCGACAGGGAGCAGGAACAGGACGTTGTAATATCTCTGTCTTCCCTCCGCCAGAGCTTCCTCCCTCACTTCTTTTTTTCTTAACTGTTAATAATCTGCATCCATCATTTGTCATGCACGAGGTGCCACTCTTCTACCCCCCCCCTTACTTTGTCTTCACCCCCCCACACACACATACACACTCTGTAACATCTTGGAGTTGTTTTTTCCGTTTTTCCCGCTTTAAAAGGAACAATGTCGTGACTGGTTGGGTGGTTGGGCGACTTGTTGGCTGTAGGGTTGGTGTTGTGTGTGCTGGGTTGTAGGGTTGGGCGGTCGGTTGCTCCGTTGGTTGTATTTTGGGGAGCTTGCGCATTGTGGTTGTATGGCTGGTCGTTGTGGCGCGTGTGGGTCGTTCTTGGGCATTGCGGTCGTCCGATTGGTTGGTTCTTGTTTCGTGTTTACCTTGTGTGGTTGGTGTTCGATGACAGGGTGGTACGCTTTTTAAATGCAGAGAGGGTGGGAAAGGGAGGCGGAGGGGAAGGGGGAGAGGGAGAGGGAGCGAGTGAGAGTAAGAGAGAGTAAGAGTGAATGTGAGTGTGTGTTTTTTTCCGTGTGTTTGCGTCTATGTCTTTGTTTTTACCAAAGCTGGGGTGGGAGCGGAGAAACGTCTCTTGTTATCCATGGATAGTGAATGTTGAGTGGCGAAGCCACGTGCTTCGTATTGTAATGTCGAGCTGTGATATCTTGTTTCCTGCGAGTGGATATTCGAGCCATTCTCTCTCCTGCTCTTTTCGTTACTCTTTCTCTTTTTCTCTCCTCTCTCTTCACTCCTATCTTTATCTCTTACCAACTGTCCTCTCCTCTAATTTCTTCTCCTTCACTCTTTTCTCCCATTTACACTCTTCTTTACTCTCTTTCCCCTTCTCCTCTCCCCTCCGTCCGTTTCTTTGGTGAGACCGTGGAAGGGCATTGCAATAACTGGAGGGCATGGCAGGGGGAAGAGGAATAGGGAGAGAATGAGTGGAGAGTGGAAGAGGGAGAGGAGGGGGAGTAGAAGGGGAAAGGGAGGGGGAAGGAGAAGGTTAGGTGAAAGTTGAGCAGCGTCTACCAGCCCGCGAGATACCTCTCGTACCCAGTCGGTAACACGCCCCCCCCCTCCCCATACACACGCACAAAAATGAAAATAGATCATGATGTTCATACCTCTGCTATTGATTTGGATAATTATGTTAAAACTCCCACCTTGACATATCGCTTGTTCTTACACCGGAGTAAATTGTTACGTTTGTCGATTACTAGTTCATCACGGCTCACCACACCACTGCATCATTACCCAGGCAGTACATGGGTCATCATCACTCCAGCTCACTTTCGCCACTTTTCACCATCAGTCACCCTTGTTATGACAGCGTCGTGGGTCTTATACGCCACAGTGCCAAAATACTGCAGCTCACGTGGGGCCACTCGAACGTATCTGCAGGAATTTGGAGTGCCTCCCCTTGCCCTATTAATTAGTGGGAGCGATTGGAATGGCGAGGACCGTGGACGCGAATTTAAAGGACCGCGCGCATGGGTATTTTTGCAAGACAGCCACGCGTACCCCTTGTGGCAGAAATAGATTATTGATTGGTATGCTTGGTCGTGACGCCCGCCTCAGCCCGGCAATGCAGGCGATGAGGAGATATTTGCGCCACGGATGGAAATGAGGGCTTGTGTTTTCATTTGTTGTCTGGCGGCTCGGGGCTTCGGAGGGGGTGCTCGCTTTGTGTTGCCTGGCGTTTGGCGCTGGGAAAGGCAGAACAAGGAGGTTGATGATAGTGATGGTGAGGAGGATAAAATGATGGTGGTGGTATTGACAGCGGACGGATAGAAAAGACGGGAAATAAAAGAGGAGCGTCAGGTCTTTCATTGGTGGTCACGTTGGGAGGAAGAGAAAATGTTATGCGTATTTTGCAATACACATGGCGTGTTTTGAAGAAAAAAAATTAAGGTCAGGCGCTATTGTTAACCGTCCTCCTCTTTTCTTCTTTTTCGCTTTTCTATTCTTCTTTATTTCAACATTTTTCTTCATTTCATCTTTTCCTTTTTCTCCCCATCATCGCCTACTTTCCGTTTCCTCTTACGCCTTCTCCTCATCTTTCTCTTCTTCATTATCATCTTCTCTTTCTCCTTCTCATTATCTTTCTCTTCTTCATTATCATCTTCTCTTTCTCCTTCTCATTATCTTTCTCTTCTTCATCATCATCTTCTCTTTCTCCTTCTTATTATCTTTCTCTTTCTCCTCTTATTCCTACTCTCCCTTCTATTTCTCTTTATCTTTTCTCTCCTCCTCTCCTCCTCTCCGTCTCTTCCCTCCCTGCGGTCGATGCCAACTTTCGCCCCGGGCGCCGATTGCGTCATCTCAGCCGGCCCTTATTAACCTTCGTGTTTATGAATGTTCTATTTTTTCCGTTCCTGTTCGTGACACTTTTTATTTGCGGGGGTTGGGGTTAGAGGGGGAGGGAAGGGGGAGTGAAATGTTCTCGGAGCTGAGGCTATTGTTTCGGTTGGTCTCATGGAGTTGTTTATCAGTGTTGTGCATATGCTGTGTATGTTGAGAATATATTTGTAAGCATTATAAAGGTGTTGTCGTTTACTGCTGTTATTTCTTATTTCTTTTGTATTTATTTTAGATTATTCTGTGTATTTTTTTTCTCTATCACATCTCTGTCGAATCGGTTTCATCTACTTCTCTGCTTTCACCTCAACCTCCCTCCTCCGTTTCACTCTCCTCCCCTCCCTTTCCTAGCCTTCTCCTCTTTTCATCTTC
>NW_020868894.1:131476-133976 GCF_003789085.1 Penaeus vannamei
GGAGGGGAAGGGAGTAGGGAGAGGGGGGGGAAGACGAGTTGGGAGGGAGGGGGGAAAGGGTGAGGGGAGGAGGGTGAGCGAAGAACACGGACCTTTCGCGCCTCTTATAAGGACACTTCCTCAGTTTTGTCTTCTTCTGGAGAGCTTCTTCGCCTTCAAAGAGCGCGACGAAGGTTCTTGAGCCTCGCGAGTCCAGACGGCGACGTGAAGGGGGGGTGTACTAGGGAAAGGTTCTTTAGAGTGCGGGGTCGCGATACAGGACTGGGTTGGAAAAAAATAAAAGATAGTAAAAAAAAGAAAAAAGTCGTGACAGCGCCACTCCTTTTCCTCTTTTTCTTTTTTTTTTTTCCTTTTTCTTTTTTCTTTTCTTCATCTTTTTTTTTTCGTTTTCTCTCTTTTATTTTTCTATTAGTTTTTTTTCATTTTTATTTCTATTTCTTATTTGAATTTCCTTTTTTTTCATTTCTTATTTTTCTCCTTCAGTGTAGGATCAACGGTTGGCTTCTTTGCTTGATTTTGCGTATCAACAACAACACACTATATCATTTATTAGATAACTTTATTTGTATATATATATATATATATATATATATATATATATATATATATATATATATATATATATATATATATATATATATATATATAATAATGATGATAATAATAATAATAATAATAATAATAATAGTAATAATAATTTTAAAATCACATCTAATAAAAGAAAATCAAATTAAAACAATCTAAATTTTAAAATCAAAGAGAAAAAATAATATTATAATGAATTAATAAAAAAAATCATTTACCATAAAAACAAAGCCACTGCTTAACAAACAAACAGAAAACAGATGGCTGATCGTCCTCTCCGTAACAAATAGAATAAAACGCGAAACTAGAAAATATTACCAATTTTAGAAAAAAAAAAAAAAAAAACAATGACTTATCCAACATAAAATCACATCATCAAAAACATACTAGAATTAAAGAATTAATAAATCAAATACACAAGCCAGATAATTCTGTTTAAAAGAGAAAAAAATAATGAAATAATGATGGAAAACTAAAAACAGGTTATCCTCGCCAAAGGAAAAAAATAATAATAAAAAAAGAAATAGATAGAATAATAAATAAAACGATAATAAAATAATAAATAACATAATAATAATATAATAATAATGATAATAGGTGAAAGATAATAATAATAAATGATAAACAATAGCAAAAATCTTGATAAATTGAGAGATGAAATAATAATATACACAATAACCAAAAATAACAATAATAGATAAATTAATAATGAAATAATCGATAAAAGTCAGATAACACTATGTTTGACACAGACTAGGATTATCCTCGTTATAACCAAAAAAGGTGAAAAACAAAAATGAGGAAACAATACAAAAAGTCATTTAGAAGTTTTTAAATGATAATAAAAATGACTAATCCAAAATAAAACAAACAAGTTTAACAGAACAGACAAACAAAAAAAAGCTGGACCGTCATCCTCGCAAAAGGATAACAAAAATAAAATAGAATAAATTAATGATGAAATACGTAAACCCCACGAAGTCAGATAAAAACCATGAACAAATGAGCCAAGTTTAGAACAGAATCTAGAAAAAAAAAACGAAAATGAAAATGAAATAGCATAAATCAACTCTACGGAGCTAAAAATAAAATAAAATAAAAAAATAAATAAATAAATAAACAGGATCTAAAAAAAAAAAAAAAAAAAAAACAGGATCTAAAAAAAAAGAAAAAAGAACATGAAAATGAAATAGCATAAATCAACTCTACGAATCAAAAAAATAAATAATAAATAAAAAAATAAAAAATAAATAAACAGGGTCTAAAAAAAAAAAAAAAAAAAACAGGATCCAAAAAAAAAAAAAAAAAATGAAATAGCATAAATCAACACTACGAAGCCCCCCCAAAAAAAAAAAATAGAAAAAAACGAAAATGAAAATGAAATAGCATAAATCAACTTACGAACCCCAAAAAAAATAAATAATAAAATTTAAAATAAACAGGATCTAAAAAGAAACAGGATCTAAAAAAAATATAAATAAAATAAAAAATAAGAAAAGAAAAAAAAACACGAAAATGAAATAGCATAAATCAACTCTACGAACCCCCCCCAAAAAAAAAAAATCTAGAAAAATACGAAAATGAAAATGAAATAGCATAAATCAATACGAAGCTAAAAAATAAAAAAAAATAAATAAAAAAATAAAAATAAATAAAATAAAAAATAAAAAAACAGGAAAAAAAAAATAAAAAAAAAAAGAAAAAAAAGAAAAAGAAAAAAAAAGAAAAAAAAGAAAAAATACGAAAAAAATAGCATAAATCAACTCTACGAGCCCCCCCCCCCAAAAAAAAAATCGAACAATCTAGAAAAAAAAAAAAAACGAAAATGAAAATGAAATAGCATAAATCAACTCTCCGAAGCTAAATAATACTAATTCCCATTAACAGGAGCTTTCATCTGTTGACGCCCCCAGCT
>NW_020868894.1:138976-146476 GCF_003789085.1 Penaeus vannamei
TTTTTGCTGTTGTTCTCTGTTCAACGTACTTCTGTGAATGCAGGTTATGAGGGCAAAAAATTGTGTTAGAAGGATTATTCATGCTTAAATATGAAGGCCCTTTATATAAGGATACTTGTTTTTGGCTTCGGATGTTAAAGAATTCTGTATTATGTTTCTGTATGAATAAATACAAAGAGATGGTATGAAATACGTTCATAAGTTAGCAATGAGTTTATCAGATGGAACAAAAACATCACCAATTAACAAAAACAATCAACAAAAACAACAGCAAACAAAATATAATATAGCAGTATAGACATAGAGTCTTCCCTGTCCCGAGGTGTATAGATCGATAAGGAAGCAACAGCAATGACAAACAAAAACAGAAGACAATAGAACAATAACAAATAACAATAAAGCAACAAAATCAAACAACAATAAAACAATAAAACAAAAACAATAAAACAACAAAAAAACAATAAAACAAAAACAATGAAAACAAACAATACCAAACACCAAACACTAAAACATTCAAAAAACGCAATATAAACAAATAGAAAAAAACAAAAACAAATACATAATAATCTTACCTTCCCCGAGGTGTACGGGTCGATCAGGAAGCAGGCAGCTCTGGTTACGCCCAATACACACAGGAAAACATTAATGGTTGACATGAATGGACGGTTTGAGATCTGAGACCTGATGAAAAGAAAAAAAATATATGAATTAAACCCTCACGCCCCGTTAGAGTTTTGCATCTCAGAGTAATCATCGTGTCTATGCTAATGCTCAGAAGTGTTCAGAAGCACGGCCACACGCGCGCATGCTCTGTGCATAGTAATGTAGGCGTGGACAAATATAAAGGTGTGTGGTGTAAATATATTTTTACTTATACTCGGAACCTCACGCTAGCAGATACACACATTCATTAATATGTACACAGATAAATACACACACACTCACAAACACGCACACAGACATACATGCATACACACACATATATACAAATACATATACGTATTCATATGTTTGTTTGTGTGTGTGTGCATACATAGATAAATAAATAAACAGAGAGATGGATAAATAGATATATCTATACATATATACATATAATATATATATATATATATATATATATATATATATATTATATATATATATGTGTGTGTGTGTGTGTGTGTGTGTGTGTGTGTGTGTGTGTGTGTGTGTGTGTGTGTGTGTGTGTGTGTGTGTGTGTGTGCTTACATATATACATACATATATGTATGTGTATATATGTGTATATATGTGTGTGTGTATATATTATATATATATATATATATATATGTGTGTGTGTGTGTGTGTGTGTGTGTGTGTGTGTGTGTGTGTGTGTGTGTGTTATATATATATATATATATATATATATATATATATATATATATATATATATATATATATATATACATACACATATATACATACACACACACACACACACACACACACACATACACACACGCACATATATATATATATATATATATATATATATATATATATATATATATATATACATATATATATATAATATATATATATAATATATATAAGTGTGTGTGTGTGTGTGTGTGTGTGTGCATACATGCATGTATGTATGTGCGTGCATATCCATCCATCACCCCCCCTTCCCTTCCCCCCCCGCCCCTCCTCACCTCAGATTCAAAATGGAGAAGAACGTGTAGAAGGCGAGCATGAAGAACAGGCAAGCGAAACCGTAGATGTGAACCGGAAACGCCCACTGGAGCTCCTGCTTGATGGTCGGCCAGTCCAGCCTCTCGCGCCCTCCCCCAGGCCCTGGCGCCGCCCCGCCCGCGCTGCCGTTTCTCTCGTCGAAGGAAGGGAAGTCATCGCCGCAGGAGCTGTTCCATCCTGCGGCCGAGGGAAGGGAGCGGGTGAGAGAGGGAGAGGGAGAAGGGGGGAAAGGGAGGGGAGGGAGAAGAAGAAGAAGAGAGAGAGAGAGAGGGAGAAGAGAGAGAGGAGGGAGAAGGGGGGAATTTTGGAGGGGGAGGGAGGGAGAAGGGGGGAAGGGGGAGAGGGAGAGGGAAGGAGAAAAGGAGAAGGGGAGAGGGAGGGAAAAGAGGGGAGGGGGAAGTAGAAGAGAGAGAGAGGAGGGAGAAGGAGGGAGGGGGAGAGGGAGGGAGAAAGGGGAAGGGGAGAGGGAGGAGAAGGAGGGAGGGAGGGAGAAAGGGGGAAGGGGAAGGGAGGGAGAAGGGGGGGGGGAGGGGAGGGCGGGGGAGGGGAGGGAGAAGAAGAAGAGAGAAAGAGAGGGAGGGAGGGGACAATTTGGGAGGGGGGAGAAGGAGAGGGTGGGAGGGGTGAAAAAGGAGTGGGAGGGGAAGAAGAAGAGAGAGGGAAGGAGAAGGGGGAATGTGGGAGGGGGAGACGGAGAGGGTGGATGGGGGGAAAGGGAGGGGAGGGAGAAGAAGAAGAGAGAGAGGGAGAAGGGGGAAGGTGGGTGAGGGAGAGGGAGGCAGGGGGAAAGTTAGGGGCAGGAGAGAGAGAGGGGGGGGCAAGACGTAAAAGGGTGAGAGGGTGAGAGGGGGAAAAGGAAGGAGCGAGAGAGAGATAGAGAGAGGGTAATAATAAAAGTTGTTTTGACTCGTTTAGGAAAATGCTACTGCTGTTATTCTTGTACCATGGCTCTTTTCATAGCGTTTTATTACGTGTTTTGTGGAGCTCTTACTGAGGACAAAGGCAAGGAGAGAATTTAAAGAGAAAGCGCGTTAGTTATTCAACTTTCTTTTACAGAAATGAAACCGGAATCTATTTTTCCGACTTTCCTTGGTAAACGAATTTATATATAATGTAATAAAGAAATAAGAGAGAGAGGGGGACAGAGGCAGAGAGAGAGAAAGAGAGAGAGAGAGAGAGAGAGAGAGAGAGAGAGAGGGGGGAGGGGAAGGAGAACGAGAGAGAGAGAGGAGCGAGCGAGAGAAGAGAGAGAGAGAGAGAGAGAGAGAGAGAGAGAGAGAGAGAGAGGAGAGAGAGAGGAGAGAGAGATAAAGACTGGAAAATATACCTATACACGAATCCATAAATACATACACCTATAAACACACAGATATACAGATACATAGACACAATATATCTATCCATCTGTATATAAGCATTCAGGGAGAGTGAAGAAGCAGTTTATGTTTATAAAGAAAAATTTAAAGTGTCTTTTCGTCTCTGAAATAACCATTTGTAACTCACGAGACAGAATTTTCTTCAAAAACTTTTGGCTGGAATAAGTGAGTCGCCCACCTGTTGTCCGATGTTTTATTATTTTTATTATTAATAATTATTCTACATAGGAACCAACACGGATAATGAAATTAAATCCGTTTTTGAAATTCGTGTTTTTTTTCCTTTCAGTTCGTTTTTTCTTCTTTTTCTCCTTATTTCTCTGTTTCTCTCTCTCTCTCTCTTTCTCTCTTTTCCCATCTTTTTTTTTTTTCATGGAGAAAAGAGTGTTTAGGTGAGTGAAAAGAATTAATCCAATTCATCAACAAATTGGATTAATTCACAGAAACCATAAATACCAAAAGAAAAATCTTATATAAAATCACATATAAAAAGGTGCATTGACAAACATATATAACAAACCTAATTTTCGAACAAAAGAACATACCAAAACAAACAAAACCCAAAACGAAGAAAAGAAATATATATGTATATATATATATATATATATATATATATATATATATATATATATGAATATCAAAAAAAAAAAAAATTCGAAGTAACAAAAAAAAGCGAAATATCGTCCCCATGTTCTGCCTTATCTGATAATTCCTAATCAGGGTTGATCAAGATGCAATTGCAGCGGGGGTGGGTGAGCGAGCGAGTGAGAGAGGAGAGAGAGAGAGAGAGAGAGAGAGAGAGAGAGAGAGAGAGAGAGAGGAGAGAGAGAGAGAGAGAGAGAGAGAGAGAGAGAGAGAGAGAGAGAGAGAGAGAGAGAGAGAGAGAGAGAGAGAGAGAGAGAGAGAGAGAGAGAGAGAGAGAGAGAGAGAGAGAGAGAGAGAGAGAATGCAAGAGAAGAAGAGAGAGAGCGAGAGAGAAAGAGAGAGATACAGAGAGAGAGAAGAGAGAGAGAGAGAGAGAGAGAGAGAGAGAGAGAGAGAGAGAGAGAGAGAGAGAGAGAGAGAGAGAGAGAGAGAGAGAGAGAGAGGAGAGAGAGAGAGAGAGAGAGAGAGAGAGAGAGAGAGAGAGAGAGAGAGAGAGAGAGAGAGAGAGAGAGAGAGAGAGAGACAAAGAGAAAGAGAGAGAGAGAGAGAGAGAGAGAGAGAGAGAGTACTGGATAGCGAGTTCCCTTTTATGTTACTTTCGGGTTAAAGGTGGAAATGCGATGAGGAAAGTTGAGAGGACGGCAAGAGGAGGGAAGGGTGAGAGAGAGAGAGGGAGAGAGAGGGAGAGACGGAGAGAGAGAGAGAGAGAGAGGAGAGAGAGAGAGAGAGGGAGAAGGGAGGGGAGGGAGGGAAGGAGGGAGGGAGGGAGATAGAGAAGAGCGAGAGAGAGAGAGGAGAGAGGAAGAGTGAAAAAGAGACAGACAGACAAATAGGAGAGAAAGCAGACAGTTGCCTTTCGATAATGAAGAAAAAGGAGAAAAATCATTTATTGAAAGATTAAAGTTAATGATAATAATAAAAAAAAACTCGACGAAGAGCAAGGCAGTGAACACTAAACTTTTTTTGAAATATATTGCATAAAAAAATATGAAATAAAAGTTCTAATTCCAATTTTGCATAAGGAGATTTAAAACAATTTCCTAATTATATCCTGATGTATAAATTGCATAAAAAGCTCTACCAAGCTTACATAAAAACAGAAAAAAAATAAAACTACATAAATAATTTCGAAATCCAGAGTCATAGAAAACGGGGGGAGCTTTCTTATAGGGGGCACTATTATCTATAAAAAAAAAACTAAGACATGACGATCTACTATACCGAAAAAAAATCACAAAGAAATAATTCACTTTGACTAAGATTTGATGACCCACCGACCTAGAAAACAAAAAAACAGAAAATGGAACACACTACTGTATAGTAACTAAAAATAGAAAACGGGACATGCCTCTGTGTAAGGGGTAACTGTCATAATAAAACAGATCCCTCTTAAGCATAACCTCATGACCTACCGTCCAGACATGACCTGTTCCTCTCCATGACGGGAGTGCCGGATCAGCGAATCCTAACCTCGGCTCTTCCGGCGGTCATCTGTGGAGAGAAAAAAAGTACCGTTAAGTCAAAATGAGACTTGATATATGGATTGGATTAGCAGTTATAGAATAAGGAACGAAATAGCATCATGTCAATAGACTTTTGAGAAAATTGCCCAATGAAAGGGTATAACTTTATGATTATCGGATAATGAAGGAATAAGCATAACAGTAAACTACCTAAAAATAATAACCTAATAGGAAATAGCCCGTTGACAACAACCTAATTAAGGAAATTGACTAAAAGCAATAGCCTAATTAAGAAAATTACCTGATAAAAATAGCCTAATTAAGAAAATGGCCTAATAGCAATAGCCTAATTAAGAAAATTGCCTAATAACAATAGCCTAATTAAGAAAATTACCTAATAACAATAACCTGATTAAAAAAATAGCCTAATAGCAATAACCTAATTAAGGAAATGGCCTAATAGCAATAGCCTAATGAGCCAGAGCCCGCGCCCTCCGAGGGACACCCGCGAGCGAAACAAAAGGCTCGCTTCGGAGGAACCAACAAAGGCGACAGCTTCTTTCTCGTCGGTCGTGGATCCCCGGGAGCTGCGGGGAGGCGCTCGAGGAGGTCCTGTCTCCCGCCCTTCGCCTCCTGCCCTTGTCCTCTATCCTTCATGCCGGTCCTTATTGCTTATCCTTAACCCTTTTCCTCGATGGTTATCCGCAATCACTGTGTTTAATGCTTGCCCTTAATCCCAGTCCTTAATGCTTACCCTTAATCCTTTCCCTTAATCTCTAACCTTAATTATTACCCTTAATCCCTGCCCTTAATGCTTATCCTTAACCCCCTTAATGCTTACTTAATACCTGCCCTTAATGCTTACCCTTAACTCTTTCCCTTAATATCTACCCTTATTGCTTACCCTTAGCCCTTACCCTTAGCCCTTACCCTTAGTCCTTACCCTTAGCCCTTACCTTTAACCCTTACCCTTAATCCTTAACCTTAGCCCTTACCCTTATCCTTACTCCCTTACCCAACCATCTGTCCACTTCCCACTTACTGCTTCTAACGGTTTCCTCTTCTCCTCCCTTTCCCCTCTCCCAATATCTCATTTTGAATATTTCCTTTCTCCTTTCTCTCCTCCTCCTTTTCTTCTCCCCCTTTTCCTTTCTTCCTCTTCAACCTCGTTCTTCCTCTCTTTCGCTTCTTCTCTCTACCTTTGTATCTCCTTTCCCCTCTCTAATGATAATCATAAAGATGATGATGATGGTAATAATGATAATCTTTACATAATGATAATGACAATGATGATAATAATAATGTAGATAATGATAACAATAACTGATGATAATGGTAATAATTACAATAATAATAGTAATGATAATGATGATGATGATAATAATAATAATGATATAATTTATAACAACAACAATAATGATAATGATGATAATAATGATACCATAACAATAATGACATTTATGATGAATTAATGATGATAATGATAATGATAATGATAACAATGATAATTATGATACAATGATAATAACAAGATTAATAATAATGATAACAATAATAATAACAATAATGATGATGATGATAATGATGATAATAATAATAATAACTATAAAGATTATAACAACAATAACAAAAATAACGATAATATTAATAAAAGAAGATTTAGTTTTAATTCCATTTGTTACAATGGATATTCTTTGCTGTTACCTACTGTCTGCTTTATTTTGCTTCCAAATTTCCCCTTCTGTGCAAGGAGTGGCCGGGATTACCAACTACTGGCCGCGCGTGAGATTGAACGCAGGTCTGCAAGATTGCTAGACCAAGTGGCCTCGTTTCACCTCTCGGTTTGAGAAACGTCTTTCAGCCAAATAAAGACATCTTTCTGCTTCGCTTGACCTCGCCTGCTTTGGTTGACCTGTCTGGCTTTGGTTCACTGAGTCTTGCCATGACCTGCCGTGGCCACCTCATGTTTGCGAAGTCACGTCCTCCACTCACTTCACACAACAGGCGCATAGTTCGTTGATGTGACTTCCCCCCCCCCCCTCTCTCTATCTCGTTTCTTCTCAGTCGTCTCTCTCTCTCTCTCTCTCTCTCTCTCTCTCTCTCTCTCTCTCTCTCTCTCTCTCTCTCTCTCTCTCTCTCTCTCTCTCTCTCTCTCTCTCTCTCTCTCTCTCTCTCTCTCTCTCTCTTTCTCTCTAGCTCTAGCTCTAGCTCTCTCTCTCTCTCTCTCTCTCTCTCTCTCTCTCTCTCTCTCTCTCTCTCTCTCTCTCTCTCTCTCTCTCTCTCTCTCTCTCTCTCTCTCTCTC
>NW_020868894.1:151476-153976 GCF_003789085.1 Penaeus vannamei
GTATGAGAGAGAGAGAGAGAAGGGGGGAAAAGAGAGAGAGAGAGAGATGGGCGGGAAGAGAAAGAGAGAGAGAGAGAGAGAGAGAGAGAGACTGAAAAAATGACGATGACATTGATCACAATTGTGGTGGTGATGGTGATGATACTAAGAACGATGACAATGATAAGGATGATATTTATGATTATAATATTATCAATGAATGTAATAAAATGATAATGATACTAATGTTAATTAGCATTATACTAATGATAATAACAAACAAATAATAATCATAATAACAATAATAATGATAATAGATAATAACAATAATAACAACAACAATAATAATGATAACACTGTAGCAGTAATAATGAAAGTATCAATAGCAGTAATAATGATAATATCAATAAGAGCATTATCAATGAAAATAGTAATAGCAATAATAATGATGCTAACAAAATAAATAATGATAACAATAATAGCAATAAAATGATGACAATGATAACATTAATACTAATTATAGCAATAATGATAATAAAATAATACCAACAATAATAACAGTAAAAATTAAAATAATAATATGATATAATAATACTAACAATGATAACAGAAATAATAATAAACATAATAACAATAGAAATGATGCTAACAATAAAAATGATAGTAACATTAAAACAATAAAAGTAATAAAACCAACAATAACAATCAAAATATTAATAACAGTAACAATAAAAATATAATAACAAAAATAATAAACGTGATAATAACAATAATAACAACAATAATAATATCATTAACAATAAGAAATAATGATAATAATAAGAAAAAATAACAATAATAACGATAATGACAATAACATTAACAAAGATAATAGATGGAAGAACGCGCGAGGACGTGGGCGGCTGGGATCACTCGGCCTCGACGCCCTTATCCGGCTTCTGTTCATTCTTCCATTGACTTCTCTCTGTTGTCTTCGTCTTATTTTCTTGGTCTGGTTATATTTTTTGTGTTTGTTTTGTTTTCATCTCTCTCTCTCTTCTCTCTCTCTCTCTCTCTCTCTTCTCTCTCTTCTCTTTCTTTCTTTCTTCTCTCTCTCTCTCTCTCTCTTCTCTCTTCTCTCTCTCTCTCTCTCTCTCTCTCTCTCTCTCTCTCTCTCTCTCTCTCTCTCTCTCTCTCTCTCTCTTGCTCTTTCTCTCTCTCTTTCTCTCTCCTTCTCTCTCTCCTCGCTCTCTCTCTCACACTCTCCTCTCTCTCTCTCTCTCTCTCTCTCTCTCTCTCTCTCTCTCTCTCTCTCTCTCTCTCTCTCTCTCTCTCTCTCTCTCTCTCTCTCTTCTTAAGTGAAATAATAATGGATGATTAATGTATAATATATGTATATGTATATATACATATATATACATATATGTATATATTATATATATATATATATATATATATATATATATATATAATACATATGTATATGTATATACATACATATATACATATAAAGTGTGTGTGTGTGTGTGAGTGTATATATATATACATAATATATATATACATATTATAATATATATATATATATATATATATATATATATATATAATATATATATATATATATATATGCCCACACACACACACACACCACACATACATATATATATATATATATAATATATTATATATATATATATATATATATATATATATATATATATATTATATATATATATATATATATATATATATATATATATATATATATATATACCATATATAAATGTTATATATATATATATATTATATATATATATATATATATATATATATATATATATTATATGTATATATATTATATATAATATATATATATATATATATATATATATGTGTGTGTGTGTGTGTGTGTGTGTGTGCGTGTGTGGTGTGTGTGTGTGTGTGTGGTGTGTGTGTGTGTTGGCGTGTCTGTGTGTGTATGCTGTGTGTGTTGTGTGTGTATGAGTGTGTGTGTACATATAACGCACAAGGAAATAAACACAAAGGGCAAGAGAGACACCGAAACGGCCACCCTAAACAAACCGCGAATAAATTCTCCCAATGTTCCCGTTCGTCTCTCACTGCCTTTCATGTCCCTTTAGACTCTCGCATCACTATCCTCAAAAGTCAAAACACAAAGCAAGAATTCCTGTCTTCTTCCCTTGCTCTTCTGGCGCCTGAAATAACCTTCTTCCGCTGACCGTCTTGTGAGTCTTACTTTTAGATACTTTCGGAATGTCTATTCTGAGGTGATCATATTCTCGAAGTTGGTGCGAACTTTTTTTTGCACAAAGTTACGCAGATTCTGGGCATTTTTTTTGCGTTTTCTTTTTTGTTATTATTTACTCAATCTATTTTTCATATATTAATGCACAAAAATGCGTGAATTCTTTTTTTTTTCTTTTGTACGTTTAATTTTCGTGTATTGAGGGGAAAATACGTTTTCTTTTTATTTTGCATATGCATAATCCTCTTTCGTGCATACCATACCCTTTATCCTAAT
>NW_020868894.1:158976-166476 GCF_003789085.1 Penaeus vannamei
TCCCTCCTCCTCCTCTCTCCTCCACCACCACCACCAAGCTCCCTTCCTCCCCCTCCTCCTCCACCACCACCCAAGCTCCCTTCCTCCCTCCTCCTCCTCCACCAAGCTCCTCCTCCTCCTCCTTCTCCTCAACCTCTCTTCCTCCTCCTCCTCCTCCACCTGCCCCCTTCCCCCTCCTCCTCCTCCTCCTTCCCCTCCCCTCCTCCTCCTCCTCCCCCTCCTCCTCCTCTCTCCACAACCTCCCTTCCTCCTCCTCCTTCTCCACCCTACCTTCCCCTCCTCCTCCTCCACCCCCCTTCCTCCTCCTCCCCTCCTCTCCTCCAAGCCCCTTTCCCCCTCCTCCTCCTCCTCCTCCTCCTCCTCCTCCTCCTCCTCCTCTTCCTTTTCCTCCTCCTCCACCACCAAGCCCCCTTCCTCCTCCTTCTCCTCCTCCTCCTCCTCCTCCTCCTCCTCCTCCCCCTCTTCCTCCTCCTCGGCAGGCAGAATGAGGAGCAGGCGATCGGGAGGAACGCGCACACACGCGCTCCTCGTTCCCCGCGAGATGTCTTGCGTGCGGGGCGCCCTCTGTCTGCGTGTAATGAGGCCCTTCACATCGCTTCGAGATCAATTATATCATGCATATGTTTTCTTTTTTTTTATTTTCTCTCTCTCTCTCTCTCTCTCTCTCTCTCTCTCTCTCTCTCTCTCTCTCTCTCTCTCTCTCTCTCTCTCTCTCTCTCTCTCTCTCTCTCTCTTTCTCTTGCTTCTTGGGTTTTTTTATCCTCGTTTTCTCTTTGTGTGTATTTCGGTTTGGTTGTTTGTTTTGTGCTTTTGTTTCTCTGTGCGTGTGTGTGTGTGTCTTTTGTCTTTGTTTCTCTCTCATCCTCTCTCTCTCTCTGTCTATCTATCTGTCCATCTGTCTGTCTGTCTCTGTATCTATCTGTCTGTCTATCAGTGTATCTGTCTATCTCTGCTTTTCTATCTCTATGTGTCTATCTATCTATTTGTCTGTCTGTCTGACTATGTATCTGTCTATCTCCCATCATCCTTCACTTCTTCCGGCATTCTGCTCGTCATCAGTCACAATTAATGAAGATTTCAATAGATGATATTTTTCCTGTTGAGTTTTCCAATGCAAAGCACTTTTTTTTAATGCATAGAACTGGATTCTCATTCAACCGGGAAAAGTATTACAGGATATCAAAGCGAGACGGATTTGAACGATAAAAAGAGAGAAAGAGTGAATGGAGGAAAGGAGGAAGAGCGGAGGGAAGGATAGGAGGGAGGGAGGAAGGACGGAAGGAAGGAATGAAAGAAGGAAGGATGGAAGGAAAGAAGGAAGGAAGGATGGAGGGAAGGAAAGAAAGTAGGAACGAAGGAAGGAAGGAAAGAAAGGAGGAAGGAGAGAAAGAACGAAATAATAAATGAAGGGAAAAAAAGGTTAAAAAGAAAGGAACATAACGACATAAAGAAATAAAAAAAGAATAATTACGAAATGAAAGAAAGAAAGAAAGAGAGCAAGGGAAGTGAAAATCGACTTCACATCACACACGATCCTTTCCCAATATTATTATAATCAATGCAACATTCATACGACATAAGCCCCGCCCACAGAGAGCATATGACGTAACGGTTCTCATGGTCTCGGCTTTCTCATGGTCTGATATGCGGTTATGTGAGACCATGTTGCTGACTGTTGCGACGCGATGACCGAGGGAGAGGGGGAGAGGGGAGAGGGAGGGAGGGAGAGAGAGAGAGAGGGGGGAGAGAGGGAGGAAGGAAGAGAGAGAGAGAGAGGAGGGAAGAGAGAGAGAAGAGGGGAGAGGGGGAGAGAGGGAGAGGAGGGAGGAAAGGGAAAAGAAAAAGGGGCAGAGGAGGGAGAGAGAGAGAGAGGGGGGGAAAGGGGGTGGAGGAGGGAGGGAGGGAGAGAGAGAGAGAGAAAGAGGTAGGGAGAGGAAAGAGAGAGAAGAAAAAAAGGTAAGGAGAGAAAGAGAGAGAGAGAGAAGATTCTTAGCTTTTGAGAATACGCGTGAACAGCAGAGAGAATATTGCTCAAAAGATTAATATGATTTAATTAATTTAGTTTTTTTCCGCAAGTTGGAGGCGGGGGGGGGGGGATTGTGTCTTTACTAATTTGCATTTGCAATATACAAATATACTCTCAGGACGCTTCGCCTTGATCAGGGAGAGAGAAAAAAATTCATTAACATAATCGCTTTTGAATTAGGAAAGAGAAATTGAGACGACTAGCGGAATAGCATTATGTGCTATGGAATGGCGAGACCTAAGATTTCTCTCATTCTCTTCTCTCTCTCTCTCTCTCTATCTATCTATCTATCTATCTATCTATCTATCTATCTCTTTCTCTCTCTTTTTCTCTCCCTTCTCCCCCTCTCTCTCTCCCTCTATTCTCCCCTCTTCTCTTTCTCACCCTCCCTCCCTCCACTCTCTCCTTCTTCTCCCTCTCCCCTCTCCCCTTTCTCTCCTCCCTCCCCTCTCTCCCTTCTTCTCCCTCCCTCCCCTCTCTTTCTCACCCTCCTCCCTCTCTTTTCTCTCTTTCTCTCCTCCCCCCCTCCCTTCCCCTCTCTCTCTCATTCCCTCTCTCTCTCTCTCTCTCTCTCTCTCTCTCTCTCTCTCTCTCTCTCTCTCTCTCTCTTCTCTCTCTCTCTCTCTCTCCTCTCTCTCTCTCTCTCTCTCTCTCTCTCTCTTTCTCTCTTTAATTCGGGTCCGAGACCAGGGAGAGCCGACCTGCAGCGACGGGTGATCATTTCACCCGACGCAACCCGACCTGTCTGATCATCTTACACTTCATTGACCTGCATACCGTGACCTGTTTCCTTGCTTGTTTGTTTGCTGGTGTGTGGATGTGGGTGTGTTTGTTTGTTTGTTTTTCTTGGTTTTCCTTCAAGTTAGATGTTATTATGTGTGAGTGTTTTTTTTTTTCTTAGTTTTCCTTCAAGTTAAATGTTATCCTGTGTGTGTGTGTGTTTTTTTTTTCTTTTCTTTTTTAGTTTTCCTTCAAATTAAATGTTATCATGTGTGTGTGTTTTTTTTTCTTTCTTTAAACTAGATATTATTGTTTTGTTTTTCTTCATGCAGATGGAACTAGTTTTTTTGCTGTAGTTTTGAATTTAGGGAAATAATTCGTATAGATATGGAAGTCTGTGTGTGCGTTTTGTTTGCTTTTCTGTTTGTTTGTTTGTCTGTTTACTTGTTTGTTTCGTTCTCCCTAATGGTTATTGGATACATGTTGCAATAACGATTATTTTTTAGGCAAATTGCAATCTTTTATCTTCTCTCTATGTAGGTTTATTGCAGTTATGATACGATTTATATTATCTAAGTTATTCCTTTTTTCATCCTTCTAACGTCAACTTTATTACAGCCATAGTACAATGAAAAAATTGTATAATCTTATATACAAAAATAGATAATTCTTTGATAAACTGCAAGTGATAGACTGCAATTCATCACTTCAATACATTTTTAAATACTATATAAATATGACAAGAAAACACTAAAATACAGACCTTATGTCAAAGTCTTTTAAAGCAGAGTTAGAATTATATCAGTGTTATATTGACAGAACAACGTATATTTCCTTATCAAAAAATATATATATTCGCACAGTGACTCAAAACATCCAGATAAAACATCTTTCTAAATCAATTATACATTAACAAGATAACTTAATATTTCCTTATTGATTAAGAAAAAACAAAATCTCACAGATACTCAAAACATCGAGAAATGACATAAAAAAAAATCTATGATAATTCTTTAATACAGAAATTGACACTACACCAATCATACATTAACAAAATGACCCGATATTTCTTTCATTGAATAAGAAAAGCAACATTCTGACAGAACCCCAAAGTATCGAGAAATGACATCAAGGTGGAAAACCATTCTTTCTCTCATAGTGTTTTGACGCAAAATTAACACTCCATCAATTATGCATCACCGGAATAGCGTATATTTCCTTACTCATTCCTTACTCTTAACATCGCAATATTTTAATAGAGTTAAGACTATATCATTCGTGCATTATCGCAATGACCAAATGTTTTGCTATTGATCATGAAACGAAAAACATCCACAAATAATGTTTATTTCCTTATTGAATATACACACAAATTAACACACACACACACACACACACACACACACACACACACACACACACACACACACACACACACACACACACACACACACACACACACACATACACACACATACACACACACACTCACACACACAACATATACATGAGCACACACACACACAAACAAACATACACACACCTAAGTATATATATATATTATATATATATATATATATATATATATTATATATATATATATATATATATATATATATATACACACACCACCGACTCCGAGCAAGTCGACGCCAAGAAGGGAAAAGATTCAGCCACAGATTACGGATGAAGCGAAGGGGACTTAGACACATCAGAGACAGAGTGTCAACAGAGAGTGAAAACCCAGATTTTACGAAGACGATTTAAGTCTGTGTGAATCCCTGGTCGTCTCTCTAAGGTGGGGTATGGGGGGGGGGGGGTGAGGGGGATGAGGTGAGGGGAGAGAGGGAGCAAGTGGAGAAGTGAGGGGAAGGAGGAGGAATTGAAGGGAAAGGAAGGAGGAGAAGGAGGAAAGAAAGGAAGGGAGAGGGGAAGGGAAGAGGAGAGAGAGAGAAATAGGAGGTGAGAAAAGGAGTGGAAAGGGAACGAGAGAGGAAGGGAAGAATAGGGTGAGGGAGAAAGAGGGGAGAAAGGGAGGTGAAGGGAGAGGGGAAAAGTGGAGGGGAGGGATAGCAAGGAAATGAATGGTGAAAGGACGATAAGATAAAAGGAAGGAATGATGGAAGAAGAACAACGGAGAAAGAGGAGCAATAGGAAGAGGATGAAAGGGGATGAGAGAAATGACAGCGAGAAATTGCAGGAAGATGGAAGCGGAAAAAAATAGGATGAGAGCGAGGGGAGGAGTCAATGGCAGGAGGGGGAGGGGGAGAACAAGAGGAAAGGGGAAAGGAAGAAGAGAATGGAGAGAGAGAGAGAGAAAGATTGGACGTAAGAGACAACAGACAAAGAGAAGAAGAAAAGAAGACAAGGAGAGTAGGAGAAGAAAAGAGACACAAATAGCAAGACGAGGAAGGAGAAGGAAAAACGGGAGAGCTGGGGATGAGAGGCGTTGCGAAGGAAGGGAGAAAGGGAGGGAGGGGGGGAGGAGGGGGTGCAATTGCAAGAAACACGAGGCTATCCAGAGCTATTGACATCTACGACCACAGATTGCTCCCATTTTCAAGAAACTCGCGAGATGCAGCGCCGGGGAAATCTTTCTAAATCAGGGGGTTTTGTGTCTTCTTGATAACCGTGTACACAGTCTTCCTCGCAAAGTTCGCAACTCGTTAACGAAGTTCTTCGATCCAAAAAAAAAAAAAAAAGGGGAAGGAAAACTCTTCACGGAATTAAGATGAATTTGAAAAAGAGAGAAGAAAAAAAACGGCTAATCTTTATGTCTGATCTGGTTTATCTTGTACCGGTTCTTGTTCTCAGATTCCTTGTCCTGATCCTTATCCTCCTCCTCATCCTCCTTATCCTCCTCCTCCTCCTCCTTCTTCTTCTTTTTCATCTCTTCCTCTTTTTCTTCCATCTCCTCCTCCTCTATCGCTTGGCTCTTACCTTCACCAACACTTTGCCTTCAGTCTCATATTATATGGTTTTCTCTATCTGTCTATCTCTCCAGCTACCCTCTCCTCCCCCCCCCCCTCGCATTTTTCAAATACGTACAACTTTTCAGCGTATCAGCGGAAATTTTTTACTTAAGTCTTTTAAAAACGTATGAGTAGCGTATGAATAGAGTATGTACACCGATAAACTGGCGTATGAGTAGCGTATGTGGTCGTAGGAGTAGCCTATGCGTGCGTATGTAGCGTATGTCAACTAATTTCAGCTTCAGTCTAGCGTATACAAGAGTATGAGTAGCGCACACGAACGCATGAGAAACGTATGCGTATCGTAAGCGCAGAGTTTGGATAGCGAAGGGACGAGTGATGAAGATGCAGAAATTCCAGCCTTTTTATATGAATCTATCAATGCGCTGGCAATACGCATGGCAAATGTTGTCATACGGCAAGGACTCGTTAGGCATGCGTTAAGGACGTTGGGTAGTCGTTACGCATACGTTTAATACCATAGTCTGTCATTAGACAAACATTCATGCTTCTCATAATTCAGACATACGGTACAATGACGTTACTTACACGCTAGTAATACGCTAGCTTTACACATACCCTACATGCCAACGTAAAGGCTACGTATTTGACATAAGAGTAACGTGCATTTAGCGTCATTCCAGGGTATTCAGCGCATGCTTAGCCCGGCCCTAATGTCAAATTCACACGCTGGCATACGCACTAAAAATTTGGCCGCCTTTGCGTATGTCATTGTACAATGACGTAACCCAGCTGCTTCTAACGTACACGACGTACGCCTAACTTACGTCACTCGTACGTTGGTCTCACACGCTGTAGTGTGACAGCCCTTTTAGACTTTTATTCACAGAAGAAAAGCATTTGTCAGATATAATGATGACAGATGACAGGCTTTTTCACTTTAATAGAAGAAGAAAAAAAATAATAATGATAATACACACACCACACACACACACACACACACACACACACACACACACACACAATATATATATTATATATATATATATATATATATATATATATATATATATATATATATATATATATATATATATATATATATATATATATATATATATATATATATATATATATACAGACGAATAAATAACCAAAATGGATCCATTTGGTTGATTATTCGTCTGAAGAGGAACTCGTGAGGAATTCGAAACGTAATGCTTATTTTCAGTTTTACCGTGGCTGTTTTCATTTTCAATTTTGTGTACATGTTGCTGTGTTTGTGCTTTTGTTCATATATATGTGTATATATGTATGTATATATATATATATATATATATATATATATATATATATATATATATATATATATATATATATATATATATATATATATATATATATATATATATATATATATATATATATATATATATATATATATATATATATATATATATATATATATATATATATATATATATATATATATATATATATATATGTATGTATGTGTGAGAGGAATAGAAATGGCGCCTGTGACTCCCTTAACACAGTGGAACCCGTGGCTATATTCAGGATATCAGATTATCCGAGAGCGTGGTCTTGCATTCGGACAAGTTCTGGGAACGCAGAAGTTAAAATCAAATCTGACATTCGACTCTTTCGAGTGGGTGTGGAAGTTGAGGTAGATTAGGTGGCGATGTCAATTACGATTAATTGGATGTGTCTAATTATATCATTTACGAGTTAGATGTATTAAATTATACCAATTGCGAATTAGATATATAGAATTGCAAATTAGGTGTAATGAATTATATT
>NW_020868894.1:191476-198976 GCF_003789085.1 Penaeus vannamei
CACTCTACTGAAATGTCAAGATTAATTGCAATTGTGCGTAACTAACATTGTTAATGTCATTGCTCTTATAATTACTGGTAAATGATTTTGTCACTGTTACTGTCTCTGGTATTGAAAGCAAAATTTGAAAATACTTATTGACAATACTATTTAAAGAATACTATAGCATCGGTAACTGTAACACTGAATAACATCATTCTACTATCATAATGACTGATCAATGCTTTAATATTTACCACTTTTATAACATAACTCCTATTATCATTACTATTCCCATAATAACCATCGCTAAATATTTCATTCGTTATCGCTATCACTGTCATCGAAGACACGGTGAAAAGGAGTCATTTAACCAATACGTCAATAGAAAAAAAATACAGTACATAGCATTACTAATGACTACTATTAATGTCATAATTTCCTATAAGATTCCATTCGCTTCACTGTTATCGAAGGCAAGATGGGGACACAAAGGCAAGCTTCTTTTTCGCCGCAAGCACAGAGCTCTCCTGGCGTTATCAATTACATTATTGCAGAAGACCGGCTTGGAGAGAAAAAAAAAGAGAGAAAAAGAAGAAAGCAGTAGAATAAAGGAGAGAGGTAGAGAAGAAGAATGGGAGGGAGAGGAAGAAGAGAGAAGAAAGTGAGGGAAAAATGGGTGGGGGAGGTCGAAGAATGATGAGGGAGAGGAAGAGAGAGACAGAGAAAGAAGAGAGAGGAGGAGGAAGAAAGATAGGAGCGGGAGGAGGGGGGGAGGGAGATGGAAACGGAGAAGGGGGATAGAGAAGAGGAGAATTAAGTTAGATCAGAGAGAAACAGTAAAAAAAACAATACAGATGATGAGGGGAAAAAACGAAAAAAGAGAATAAAGAAGGAGGGGAAAACGAGAAAGCGAGAAAAGAATATGAACAAAAGCAGTCAATAAAGAGGGGAAAGACGGAAATACGAAGAGAAGGGAATGGAAAAAGAAAGAGGGGGAGAGGGGAGAGGGGGATAGAGGGAGTGGGAGAATGCGCTGAGGTGAAGACATGAATTATTATTGGTGTTTCATCAGACCGAATAGACGAAGACGGGGATCGATAATGGGTGGGCGGGGACGGGCACGCACATGTGTGTCTGTGTGCTCCTGCGTGCGCGTGGACGGGCATACAAGAAGGTGTGTGTGTGTGTGTTATGTGTGTGTTGTGTGTGTGTGTGTGTGTTGTAGTATAGATAGATAGATAGATAGATAGATAGATAGATAGATAGATATAGACATAGATAGATAGATAGAATAGATAGATAGATAGATAGATAGATAAAGAGAGAGAGAGAGAGAAAGAGATAGAGAGGGAGAAATAAACAGATAAATTAATAGATTGATAGATAAATGTTTAGATAAAGAGACAGACAGACAGATACATAGATATAGATACAGATAAAGATATATATAGAAAGATCAATACATATATGGATAAAAAAAACTAGATAGATATATAGATAGATCGATAGCTAGATAGACAGATAAACAGTTAGAAAGATAAATAGATAGATAGACCGAAATGTAGATAGATATACAATAGACATAGATATAATCGTTCTCCGACTGGGCTCACACTATCAAATCATACCCTGGATATAGTTCGAATGGAAACTGAATATAGCTCGAGCATATCCGTCATAGAGGTCTTATACTGGGATATGTTGTTACGGGGTTTGTGTGTCCTAAGCTCTCCTGGAACAGAATTATATGATATATAATGATAATTGATAATATAGAGATGATTAATGATAATGAATTATAAATGATGATAAATGATGAATAGATAGATAAATGATCAATGAAAAATAGATCAATAAATGATGAAGAAATGCTAATGAATGACGATAAATTATCAGTGATAAATAAACAAATGATAAATGAAAATTACTAAATGGTGAAATAAATATGTAATGTATGAGATGTAGAAACGAAATGAGAATGCATACCTTCACAATACAAGAAATGTATTTGATTGGTTTCGATGTATATCTTTTTTGACGAAGAAATGTATTGTGAAGACATTAATTCTCATTCATACACTTTTTGTATTTGTCGCAAAGAATACGGTTCGCCTGAGATACAGACAATATTCAATGAAAAATGCTTATAAACTTTATGGTTATTTTCTATGACCTGCTCAAACATGCATGCAATTGGAATCCCTTTTAAGAATGAAGAGATAGATGAATAGATAGAATAGAATAAGACATTACGTGGTATTTTATCCCTATGAAGTACACTCTTTGATATGTATGAGGGAAAATTTTCCTGTCTTCCTCAAACAGTATTCAATACCGTAACCTCTTTGACAAGTATAAGGTAATATTATCCCATTTTCCCCAAACGGTATTGGATACCTTAACCTCTTTGATATGTATAAGGGAGCATTTTCCTATCTTTCCCAAACAATCTGCGTTACCTGAACCTCTTCCATACCTATAAGGCAGCATTTCCCTATCTTCCCCATATCTTAACTTTTCTGATATGTAAAAGCGAGTGTTCGATTTTTTATCCTTAGGCGAATGCTAAACATAGCATAGCACATAGCAGGAATAACACCACAGATACACAACATCACTACCGGGAATCTACAGTGCTGGAGGCGTCGCAACTATAGAAAGTGAAGACGGTATGTATAGCGTGTGTGACAGATTTTGTGTGTGCACGGGAAGGAAGTAAGTGTGAGTGTGTGTGTGTGTGTGTGGGTGTGTGTGTGAGTGGTTGTGTGTGTGTGTGTGTGTGTGTGTGTGTTTGTGTGTGCGTGTGGTGTGTGTGTGTGTGGTGTGTGTGTGTGTGTGTGTGTGTGTGTGTGGGTGTGTGTGTGTTTTTGTGGGTTGTAATGTGTGTGTGTGTGTGATATAGAAGATATAGTGAACAGGAAGGCCAAATAGAGAGACGTCAAAGGAGCTTAATAACTGGACTGAAAAGGAGACCGAGACAGCCAGATGGACAATGAGATATTGTAGGTGAATAGTAGTATAGGATATTATTGTGTTGAATTGCCATCAAATATCAGATGTATGTTTTTAACAATACCAAATTTCAGAATATTATAATATCATATACATAGTATAGCTTATCCCTGTATATAACTAGCAGTATATTTAAAGATGTATATGAAAAGTAGTATATATCATCGCGGTATATAGACAGCATTATAGTTTTGCATGTATGGGAATAGCAGCATACTTTAAGATTTTATAAAACATAAAAGTATAGTTTATCGCACTACGGAAAACAAATATAGTTTGAATCTATTTAAATAGCGGCCTAATTTATCACCATATATGTATAGAATTATAGTTTATCACTATTGAAATTTCATCATACATTAGCATTATATTTCATCACTGTATATCAATAGCATTATAATTTATCACTGTATGGAAATAATAGTGTAGTTCAAGACCACATAAATATCAGTATAATTTATCACTATATACATAGCATCATTAATCACTGCATCTAAATAGCATTATAATGTGTCACTATTTAGTAATAGCCTTAGCATCATAAAATTATAAGTTAGCATTAAAATAGCAGTTTCAAGTGGCCTCGGTGACCTCCAGTCCATAATATCGGGTACTATATTGTGTCTCGGAAAAGGATAAACTGGCAACTAAATCAAGTTTCTTTTCTATTCTCAACAGCTGACACTTAATACCTAATACTTACGTCGTACGTCTGGTATTTTCAAAATCTATTTACCTTTTTACTGTTTGATACCCGAGGAGACAGACTTTTTACCATTCATTTATCTATTTATTTTTTTATTCATTCAAAGGAAACTTGACGAATAAGAACGCTCAGTCGTTGTAGTGTTGCCAGATGTTAACTTTCATTTTTTTCATGTTTATTCGTTAGTTTTTCCCTTCCATTATTTCAATTTTAATTACTTTTTTATTAGGGTTGCATTTTCTCTTTCATTTATCTGCTATTGTTTTGTTATTTTCTTATATCTATTTATTTGAGTTGCCAGTTTCTCACTTTACGGAATATTAGAATGATTCCGATTCCCTTACCTTCTGACGATTTTCTCCTCTCCAGTATTACATACATATATATGTGAGAGAGAGAGAGAGAGAGAGAGAGAGAGAGAGAGAGAGAGAGAGAGAGAGAAGAGAGAGGAGAGAGAGAGAGAGAGAAGGATAGAGATAGAGATAGATAGATAGATAGATAGAGATAGAGAGAGAGAGAGAGAGAGAGAGAGAGAGAGATCCCATTAATGCAATCCTCTCCCATTTTCCACCGCCACAGTCGTAATCCCCTTTACAATAAAGGCCAAGAAACAAGTGATATAAATAAAGGATGTTTGATCCTCCAAACTTTTGTATTATTTCTCTTTTTTGGGGTGGTGGGGGAAGCTATAGATACTTAGAAAGAGGGGAGGGATAGAGAGAGAGAGAGAGAGAGAGAGAGAGAGATGAGAGAGAGAGAGAGAGCAGATGAGAGAGAGAGGAGAAGAGACGAGGATGAGAGACGAGAGAGAGAGAGAAGAGAATGTTGCAGCACCAGACAAACAAACAAAACAGGAAACAAACCAAACAGAACCATCAATATACATATGTATTTAATACATTACACACACACACATACGCAGGACCCACACCACACACACACACACACACACCACACACACACGTATTATATATTACTATATATATTATATACTATCAAGAATATATATATAGTATATATATATAATATAATAATATATAGATATATATATATAAGATATATATATATATATATAAGTCCATATATACGTGTGTGTGTGTGTGTGAGGAGATGTGAATGTGCTTATGTTTGTATTATGTATGTAATATATACAATAATATATATAATATAGGAAAGTATAATAATGAATATAGAATATATATTATATATAGTATATATACCTTAATACGTTTAACTATAAATAAGTAGACATATATAATATATAGTATATCCTCATAGATATATAAAAAGATAATAGAGGTATAGATATATAAAATAAGAGTATATAGATGAAGAATAAATATAGTAAATATAGGTAATAGATAGTCAAGGATAGAGAGATATGTAAGGTAAGTAATATATTGATGATAGTAATATACACACCGACCCACCCCACCCGACCAAAACCACAAAAAACCCCCAAACCCCGCACCACAGAGCAAAAGATAGAGATAGAATTAAGTATTAGAAGTTATAAATATATAAGTGTGTGTACGGTATGATGTATCTATATATATAATATATATATAGTATATATGAAGTGCTATAAATATATCATAGTTAATATAACATATTATGAAGATTATATTATAAGGGTTCTTATGTTTATAAGTACCTTATTGATAATGTTTGAATATTGATTATTAAGATATAAGATATATTATTAGATATATTTAGTTTATATGTTTATTTATTTATTCATGTAATACATATATCCCCGACCTACACCTCCATCACCTTTATCCAAATCCACTAAAACCATGATTCCACGCCCGCGATTTTCCTCCGCAGCCCTCCTTGAATCTGGGCTGAGAGGAACTGCCATGATTGCGGCTTTACTACTCCTGTGACCATGCTAAGGAGGGAAGAAAGGGAGAAGGAAAGGGAAGGAGGGAAGGAGGGAGAAGAGAGAGGAAGGTGGAAGGAGAGGGAAGGAAAGAAAGGGGGGGGGGAGTTGGGAGGAAGGAGGGAGAGAGGGAAGGGAAGAAGGGAGGAGGGAGGGAAGAGGGGAGAGCTGGAGGGAGGAGGGAGAGAGGGCAGGGAGAGAGGATGGGAGGAAGGAGGGAGAGACGAAGGGAAGGAAGGAAGGGATGGGGAGAGGGAAGAAGAGAGAAGAAGGCAGAGGGAGGGAGGAAGAGAGGACCAAAGGGAGGAGAGAATAAAGAACGGTAGGAGGGGAGGAAGAATGAGGAAGAGAGGAAGGGAGAGTAAAAAAGACATGCAGACAGAAATTGGACAAAGAGGGAAAGAGAGATAACGAGGGGAAGAGAGTGTGAGGGTTACAAACAGAATTAGAAGGGGAGGATTAGACCAGAAAGGGAGAGGAGTAAAATAGAAAGGAAGGGCGAGAAGTGGAAAAGAAGGAGAGCTGTAAAGGGGGAAAATAAGGGAGCGAGCAAATAAGACAGAAAGAGAAAAGGAGAGAGGGAGTCAGAGTGAAAGTGAGAAAAAGAGATAGAAAGAGGCAAACAGGTTCAGAAATAGAAGACAGAATAGGAAAAAGAAGCACGACTAACGCATACAAAACGTGACACAAACACATATCACACACACATCACACACCCCTAAAAATACTCAAATTCACCAACACACAAGTACAATAGAAACAAGAAAACGTAGGAGTTTAAACCAAGAATAAACAAGAGTTTCAAATGAGAATATGTAGGAGTTCAAACCAAGAATACGGAAGAGTTTTAAGTTTAAAATACACAGAATTTTAACCAAGAATAAGTAGGAGTTGTGAGTGAGAATAAGCAGGAGTATAAACAAAGAATATATTGGAGTTTTAACCAAGAATATGCAGGATTTTTAAACAAGAATACATAGGAGTTTTAAGTGAAAATACGCTAGGGTTTTAACCAAGAAAACACAGGAACTAAAAATATGCAAGAACTTTAAGAAAGAATATGCAGGAGTTTTAACCAAGAATACGTAGGAGTTTTAGCCAAGAATATGGAGCTAGAGCCCCCATAAGTGGCAGGAGTCTTAACAAAGAAATACACCTGGCAGTTTTAACACAAGAATATGCAGCGATTTTTAAACAAGAATACACAGGAGTATTAAAGTGTAAATACGCTTAGAGTTTTAACCAAGAGAATACACAGGAAACTAAAAATATGCAAGGAAACTTAAGAAAGAATATGCAGATGTTTTAAACCAATGAATGTACGTCAGGAGTTTTAGCCAAGAATACGCAGGCGAGTATAGCCAAGAATACGAAGAAGTTCCTTAACAAAAATATGCAAGAGTTTTACAGTGAGATACGCAGGAGTGTTTAACAATGGTCCTGAGATCGCGGAGGAGCTTACACGCAGCAGAAGCCCAAGGATTGGTCTTCTGGATCTCCTTATCTGTCCTCTCCCAGTTCTCTCCTCTCTCTCTCTCTCTCTTCTCTTTCTCCCTCTCCTCTCTTCTCTCCTCTCTCTCGTCTCTCTCTCTCCTCTCTCTCTCTCTCTTCTCTCTCTCTCTCTTCTCTCTCTCTCTTCCTCTCTCTCTCTCTCTCTCTTTGCCAAAATCTGACACAAAAGTCGACTTCGGTAAGAGAAAAGACATGGAAAAAATCCTTATAGCGAGGTATTGTGAAACTGGGTTTAAAAGAAGAATGGAGGAGAGGCAGAAATGAAGAAGGAAAAGGGGAATGGGAGAAGAGAGAGGAAGGAGAGAGAGGGAGGGGGAGAGGAGAGAGAGAGAGAGAGAGACGAGAGAGAGAAGGAGAGGGGGGGGAGAGAGAGAGGAGTGATAGAAATTGGAAGGAAGAAAAA
>NW_020868894.1:208976-211476 GCF_003789085.1 Penaeus vannamei
TATTTGGAAATGCTTTTATTTTTTTCTCTCTCTATTTCTGGTTGCGACAGCACATGTGATGCGAATTTATGAATGGGACGGTGAGAATCATTCTCTGGAATAGGGGGAAGGGAAGGAACGGAAAGAGAATGAGAGGGAAAGAGGGGAATAGGGGAGGCAGGGAGAGATGAAAGGAAGAAAGGGATTTGGGTAGGGACAGAAAAAGAGAGAAAGAGAGGAGAAGGAAGCGATCGAGAATAATAAAGGAGAGAGAGAGAGAGAGGAATGAGAGGAGAGAAAGAGAGAGATGAGGAGAGAGAGAGAGAGAGAGAGAGAGAGAGAGAGAGAGAGAGAGAGAGAGAGGAAGAAGAAGAGAGAGAGAAATGGAGAGGGGGGAGGGAGAGATGATAGAGAGAAGAGAGACAGAAAGACAGATTGCTAGATAATAGAATAGAGAGGGAGGGAGAGAGAGAAAGAAACAGAGTGGAGGTAGCGAGTAGATAGATATATAGAGTGTGTGAGAGAGAGGGGGAGTTAAGAGAGAGAGAGAATAAGAAAGAGAGAGACAGAGACAGAGAAAGAGTGAATGAGTGAGTGGTGTAGTAGAGGGAGAGAGAGAGGAGAAGGGAGGTAGAGAAAAAGAAAGAAGAGATAAGAGAGTGGGGGAGGGAAGAGAAAAAAGAAAGAGAGAGAAAGAAAAGGGGAGAGAGAGAGAAGAAAGAAAGGGAGAGAGAGAGAGAGAGGGAGAGGAGAAGAGGAGAGAGAGAGACCGTTTAAGATAGATATGCAAACATACATACAAACATACGATATCCTGAATGAGAAGCAACGGCGCAATCTATAACGGATGGAGAACAAGTCGAAAAATCAGAAAAAAAGATAATCAGATACGAAGGAAATGAATATACGATCCTATAGACGTCGGGTTGAATCCTCCGCGAAAAGGGCTCATTGACGTTACGGGAGGGAAAAGGAAATGGAAAATGAATGGGAAAATGACAAAATGCGATTGATATAAAAAGAGAGGCGGGTTCTGCATACTAACAAAGCCTAACCTGAGCGTCACAAAGGGTATAGATACCAGACCATCTATTGTGTCAGTGGCGCGACATACACACACAAGCCTGGGTGTCTGTGTATGTGAGATTGTATGTGGGTTTGTTTGTCTGTGTAGAAGTGTGTGGGTGTGAGGTGTGTTGGTGTATTTGAGAGAGAGGGGAAGAGAGAAAGATAGAGAAATAGAGAGAGGGGGGACAGAAAGAGAGAGAAAAAGGGTAGAGAAAGAGGAAAGAAAGAGATTGAGAGAGAGAGGGACAGACAGAAAGAGAAAGGGAGGGAGATACAGACAGACTGACAGACAGAAAGAGAATATACAGATCGAAAACGAAACAGACATACAGACAGACAGACAAAAGAATCGAGAAAGCAGCCCCATCCTCGTGCCCCTCCATTAGAGCCTTTCGCGCGCCGAGTCGAGACCCCTAAAACGCCACAACTGAAGCGACCACGGAAGGGAAGCGGCCGAGTTCCGTTTATTGAGCTGCCGCGGGTCTCACCTCCGAGGGCGGCCAGAAAAGCTTACCTTTACAGCTCAGTGAACGCTCTAAGTGCCACTGACATTGAGATTCACCTGCAGGTCCGACAGGGGAGCCTCTCCTGTAGAGCTTAGGCGCCAGGCTCCTCTAGAGACGGCCGTGAAACTCACCTGTTGAGCAGGTGGAGGCTCAGGTACAAGAGGGTTTCACCTCGAGAGATCAAGTTTATAGGCACAGGTGGCAAGATTATTATGCACTGAATAAACACGTTAAGCCCGTCTAAAGAGCTAGAACGCTGATTTCATTTGAATAGGTGATACGTGCGGCTCACCTGTAGAGTGTCGAGGTGACACGTGAGACACACCTGTAGAGCCAACAGGTGAGGCTCACCTTTAGAGCTAACATGTGAGTCTCAACTGTAGAGTCAACAGGTGAGGCTCACTTCTAAAGCTGACATGTGAGTCTCATCTGCAGAGTCGGCAAGTGAGGCTTACCTTCCAGCAGCAAAGAGGAGGAGGAGCCGAGCGGGAGGCGAGCCCCGCGGTCACGAGGGGACACGGCGGTGCATGTACTCGTGCATTTCATCACCATAGCTGCAGGATCTTTTGTCCAGATATTGATTCTTCTCCCGTCAGCTCTCTGGCCAAGACTCTCCCTCGCTCTCATTCTCTCTCCCCCTCTCCCTCCCCCGCCAATTACACCATTACGTTACGGTCAGCGCCAAAGCCAAGCGAGGGCAGCCCAACCCCCTCCCTGCGTCCGACCCGCAGATCGCCGCCGCGTTCGCTTCCTCGCATCCGCTCGCCTCTCCCGTCGGCCGGAGGGAAGCATCACCCGCGGCGGATATTGAACGCGGCTCCGGCACGTTCGCCTCGACCAGGTAGCTTGGGACTCAACAGGTTGCTTCGAAGGAGGACACCTCGCTGCCGCCCTCCCTCCTCCCTCCCCCTCCCTCCCTGCCCTGCCTGCCGCCCTCACTCCCTGGC
>NW_020868894.1:216476-221476 GCF_003789085.1 Penaeus vannamei
GAGTGTGTGTGTTAGTTGTGTGTTTAGTGTGTGTTATGTGTTTGCTTATCTGTGCGTTAGTGTGTGTGCGTGTATGTGAATATGTTATCATATACAGTAATCCCGTGATGGTTCTAAACATAAGACCGTAAAACAAATTTGTATCGAGCGGAGAAACTACTCTATTAACAAACGCAGACGTCTACTCATAACCCTATATAAGTACTACCTTGCTCATAACAGCCGCCGAGACGAGAGACGATAAACCTTTACTCAAATCAGCTGTTCTGAAATCAGCTGTTATACACCTCTCCAAAACCACCCTATATCTACAGTGGTATTTCTCCGGTGTCAATAATGAATCGAAGGTATTTCCATGCCTTAATGAAAAACGTATTGATTATATTAAGGGAAAGGTCGGTGACCCTTATTCTTGTGTTAATGATTGGTTTGTATGTTATTTTTACAGGCGATGCGACAGCTAAAGGAATTCGTCTGTGAAGGAATTATATTATTATCATCATTATCATCGTCATTTTTATTACAATCATGATTCTATTTGTCGCCATTTTTGTTCTTATATCTTTATCATCATTTTTATTGTTGGCCTTGTTAATTTTTTATTGATTTTATCACTGTTATCATTATCATTATTATTGTTTTTATTGTGATTTTTATGATTGTTATGATTATTATTATAGCTATTAATATCGTTGCTGTTGTTATTATCATCATTATTATTATTATCATTGCCATCAACTATTAATATTATTGTCATTATTAGTAGTAATGTCGTTGGTTTGATTATTAGATTGCTATTCTTATTCTTTTTATTATTATTATTGTTATCATTATTATTATTATTATCAACATTACTATCATTATTATTGTTACCATTATTGTTATTAATAGTATTGTTATTACCATTGCTATTGTTATTATCGTTATTATTTTCAATATTATTATCATTATCATTATCATCACCATTATCATTTTTATTGTTGTTGGTGTTATCATTATTATTATCATTACCACAATGCTATTCATTATTGTTATCATCATAATGATAATCCCTATTATCATTATTAATATCCTCATTACGATCACTATAGCATTATTATTGTTATTATATAATCATCATCATACATTTCTCCGTAATCAAATTAACGTCTCTATAATAGCACAGATATTGATAACAAGTCATTAAGATATGCATTTATTATTAGCATTTTGACTTACACTGTGCACTGAATGGACAATTAGCAATTCTAGCCGCTAATGAGCCTGCCGTTAATGAGTGATTGACAGCTAATTTTGCAGTAATAACAAAGACATCAATCCATATGCAATATAATGAGTGCATATATGATTTCGTGTGTTTCTATGAAGATGCTGTGTGTAATAGATGGGAAAATAGATGTAGAGAGAGAGAGAGAGAGAGCAAGAGTGAGAGAAGAGAGAGAGAGAGAGAGAGAGAGTGAGAGAGATGCAGAGAGAGAGAGAGAGAGAGAGAGAGAGAGAGAGAGAGAGATGAGAGAGAGAGAGAGAGAGAGAGAGAGAGAGGAGAGAGGAGGGAGGGAGGGAGGGAGGAAGAAAGCAAGAAAGTGTAAGAGAAAGTGAAAAGCGCACGCACGTGAGAGAAAGAGAGAGAGAGAGTATGATGAAAGATAAGCGGCAAACTTTCATTAACGTTTATTCAGGAGTGGTGATATTATTGCACAACTTTGCAATTGGAAAGTGAATGGAAGGGCTGTCTAAAAAAATGTTTTCTCATTTCCTGGAAAGGTGCATGTATTCTTCCATATCTTGAGACTTTCTTACTTTCTTGATATTCCGGAAACTCCTTTACCCAAGTGAAATAGGATCACGCCTATTATTAATTATTGGTTTGCGTCTTCCCCAGAACGTTGGTCTGGCTTTCTCTCTTCTCTCTCTCTCTCTCTCTCTCTCTCTCTCTCTCTCTCTCTCTCTCTCTCTCTCTCTCTCTCTCTCTCTCATGTGTGGTGTGTGTGTGTGTGTGTTGTGTGGTTGTGTGTGTGTGTCTCCCTCTCTCTCTCTCTCTCTCTCTCTCTCTCTCTCTCTCTCTCTCTCTCTCTCCTCTCTCTCTCTCTCTCTCTCTCTCTCTCTCTCTCTCTCTCTCTCTCTCTCTCTCTCTGTGTCTCTCTCTCTCTCTCTCTGTCTCTCTTCTCTCCTCTCTCTCTCTCTCTCTCTCTCTCTCTCTCGTTCCTCTAGCTAGGTTTAGTATACGTAAATATATATGTCTGTTATGAGATGTACAGTGGATTTTATTCATATGTTCAATTCTGCATGTTTGTGTTGTTATTTATGACAAGATCTCTTCAATATGTTCCCTGTTCAGTTGTGTGTTCAAATACGCTTGTTGCTTTGTTGTCTATAATACGCTTTGATAATCTGTTCCATTTATTTATGTAACTTGGTACGGATTTAGTATGGGTCTGTCTTGGTACGTTTGGATATTTTGGATGGCAGCCATGGTAGTCCAGCCAGGGTCTTCATACTTGTCAATGCCTAATATTTTTTTCTCAATATTAATCATATTAGCTTATGTGTTTGTGTTTTTGTTTTCCTTATGAATACCAAGGAAACTAGCTACACATCTACACGCTGCCAAACCCAAACTGCTTCGTATAAATTTTGAAAAAAAAAAATTTCTACAGAAGTATTGATTCTTTTCAAGTTTGTTTTCATGTACGTGTGGGTCGGAGCCTGGGACGCAGTACCCTAGTGATAACAGAACCAGCGCACTGAATTCACTATATTTTGCTTCCTTTGTGTAGCTGTTGACCTTCCTCCATAGAAAGTCTAAAATTCGCTTTGTATGTTGGCTATGTTTGTTTTGAAAGTACATTCGTGTTTATTATGATGGCATGGCGATATTTTTGTCATAGTAGTCTTATTTAGTTCTGTCATGGAGAATTTCACGTTTCATAGGAATGAAAGTTATGTTAGAGTGATCCACAATCGCTGATAATGGATCTAGAAATTATGGTAAAAAAATAAATACAAAAATATACAAATAGAGAGTGAGAGAGAGAGAGGGAGGGAGAGAGAGGGGGGGGAGAATAGTAATTCTAATGATAAATAAATAAATGTACAAATATACAAATGAATAATAATAGATGATTGAATGAATGATGAAATATGTTTTCTCAGAAATACAAAAAATAAGTACATTGGTTCGCTGAGGCCCTGTGTTCTTGTTAGCTCACGTGTTGTTAGTAAGAGCAAAGATGTATCATTATCTATCGGCCAGTTTGTTCAAATATACGCACATACATATACACCAAGTACACAGAAATCAGTGCATATATATCACAGTTTAGACATGCATTTCTACCGCATAGATAAATGTGTATCTATCATATAGACAGACAGATATGTATCTCTTTCGTTAAATATGCATGCCTCGTGCAGTTTAAACACACGCTGTTTGAGTTTGGTTTTGCAGTATGGAGAACGTCTGTTCCTGCGAGCGGTACCTCTGGCTAGGATACTGTTTTATTGGCATTATCATTATTTTTTTACCGTTATCAGTATTATTATTGTCATTATAATTATTCTTATTTCTGTTATTATATTATTGTCATTATCGTTGTTATTATTACTGTTATCATTATCATTATTGCCATTATGATTATTCTTATCATTGTTATCGTTACCAATATTACCATTATCATTGTTATTATTAGCATTACCATTATCATGATCGTCATTATCGTTATTAGTATTACTGTTATTACTACTATCATTATCATTATTATTACCATTACCTTTATCATTATTACCGTTATCATTATCATTAATATTATTTACATTATCGATATTACTATTATCATTATCATCATTACCATTATCGTTATTATTATTACATTATATTTATTACTATTATCATCATCGATTTTACTATTACCATTACCATTATCAATATTACCCTTATCATTATCGTTATCATCATTACCATTACCATTATTATTATTACCATTTTCATTACTGATATGATCATTCTCATTAAAGTTATTACCATTATCATTATCATTATTACCATTAACTTAAGGGATCGAAAGGGAAAGTACTGATTCATCTTTTTTTTCGTCTTTCATTCTCTTCCTTTTTAGAGGGTTGGTAAATTCATTTTATTATCATTATCATCATTATCATTATTATGAATATCATCATTATGCCTATTATTATCATTATCATTATTATCGTTATCATTATTATTGCTATCATCATTATCATCATTATCATCATTTTTATCATTACTAATTTAATCATTATCATTATGCCTATCCTTATCATTACTATTGTCATTACTACTACTACTATTATTCTTTTATCATTATCATGATCTTTATTATTATTTATCATTACATTATTATTTTTTTATTATTATTATTATCATCATTATTATTATAATTATTATTGCATTTTATCATATTATTATCATCATTATTACTATCACTATTATCATTAAGTGTTTAAGTTTTGAGAAAGACAAACCAATAGAAGACGGAGCAAAGAATTAATCGATATTACCCACAAGTATCCTTCATCCGGTAAGTCAGTAAGATCATCCTTTAACCTGGAAATTTTACTTATGATGACCTCACAAATTAAAATTAATTCCCTCGTTCAGTTTGGTTTCTTTTCTTTCTTTTCTTTTCTTTTTTGTGGAAAATAATTTTAACTCTCGTTTCCGTTCGTTAATTACCAGGATATGCCAGAATTATGCTAATATAGCATTATATATGATATATTATATTATATATATATATATATATATATATATATATATATATATATATATATAATATATATATATATAATATATATATATACATACATACATATATAATATATATATATATATATATATATATATATATATATATATATATATGTATTATATATATATATATATATATAATATATATATATATATATATATGTATATTATATATATATATCATAATTATGTATAATATATATATATATATAAT
>NW_020868894.1:235437-240437 GCF_003789085.1 Penaeus vannamei
GAGGAGAAAACAGCCAGACAGCATATAGAGATATGATATGTATGTATATATTTATATGTGTGTGTGTGTTTGTGCGCGCCATATATTAATATTATATATATATATATATATATAATACTATATATATATATATATTATATTATATATTATATAATATATACATATTTGTATATACATCAATTGTAAAAGCATCCATGAAAAATTACTGATACATACATAAATGCATACATACAGAAAATCACTTAAAATATGTAAGTGTTTTGGTATATATACTTAGGTATATATATATATATATATAATATATATATATATATATATATATATATATACATATATATATACTATATTATATTATAATATATATGTATTATATATATATATATATATATATTATATATATATATATATATATATATATTATGATATATATGTATATATGTCTTTATATATAATATACACATATATACATTATAATATATGTGTGTATATGATATGTATATATGTATATATATATATGTATATATAATATATATATAATATTAATATATATAATATATATATATATATATATATATATACGATAGATAAGATATATGTAATATATTATCCACCTATGTATGTATATATACATATTTGTTGTTATATACATATATATATATATATATTTGTATATATTGATATATATATATATATTATTATATATAGTTATAATATATATATATATATATATGTATATCATTATATATATATATATTATATATTATATTATATATAATATATATATATGGTGTGTGTGTGTGTTGTGTTTGTTGTGGTTGTTGTGGTGTGTGTGTGTGTGTGTGTGTGTGTGTGTGTGTGTGTGTTGTGTGTGTGTGTGTGTGTGTGATGTGTGTGTGTGTGTGTGTGTGTGGCTGTATTTCAAACACAGACATACAGAACAAATTCATACATATAATTAGACGACTCAGTGGATTGATAGATAGATATCTGTAGATAAAGATAGATAGATAGATCTGACTGAGTGATTGATATTATAGATATCTGCAGATTATAGATAGATAGACCAGGTGTAGATACGAGATTTAGATAGTCTGCTTATATAGAGAAAGATAGATAGTAGTTTGGACTGATAGGATAGATAGCTTGGCATATATATTATATATATAGTATATATATAATATATATATATATATATATATATATATATATATATTTATATAGCGCGAGCAGAATTGATTTGATTGATATAATGTAGATTTAGATCGATAGCTGTACCATATAGATAGATAGAGAGAGAGACAGGGAGGAGAGAGAAGAGAGAAGAGAGAGAAAGAGAAGAGAGAGAGAGAGAGAGAGAGAGAGGAGAGAGAGAGAGAGAGAGAGAGAGAGAGAGAGAGAGAGAGAGAGAGAGAGAGAGAGCGAGAGAGAGAGCCGAGAGAGGAGGAGAGAGAGAGAGAGAGAGAGAGAGAAGAATGAGAGAGAAGAGCAGACAGAAACAGAGATAGACGATGTATATGTAGAGAGAAGGATATACAGGTGGAAGTAGGAAGAAAAAAAATGAGATAGAGAGAGAAAGAGAGGAGATAGGAAGAGTGAAAGAACGCAGGTCCATATCTTTTCCTGAAGCATCTAAGAAGGGCCATCATTTGTCCAGTCCAATAAAACTGACAGACCTATCCATTGTGTGTAAGACATAAAAAGGATATTTTGTGCGTTTAATCTCATGAGGGAAATAAATAAACAGGTTGGCAACTCACCGCGGGTTCTGGAGTAATCTGGAACAATCTGATTCGTCTATTCGTACTTATGTTTTTCGTATTTTTAAACCTTATTATTGTTTTTTCTAGTTGTTAAAATTTGCGGCCTTCATCACGTTTTATCTTTTCTTTATCTTCATCTGCATTATCTCTTAAACTTTACATTTTTCAAAAAGAAATTTGACGAATCGAGGTTCTCTAGACATGAGGTCGAGTTGCAATTGTTTCCTTTTTCTGATACTGGACGGAGTTTAATTATTGTTAGCAATATTTTTACCAAAATAACTCTCTAAATGTGAGATTTACTGTTTCTTATTCATTCATAATTTCGTATTTGTTAATTATTCCTTATTCATTTATACATCATTTATCATTTATTCGCTTTAACACCAGAAAAAGTTATCAAACGACAGTCCTCAGTCACATTCTATATAAGTTCCTCTCCGGGTGTCCATGGTATCACAAGTATTATCTCGTCCTTTTGTCTCTGAACAATGGTGTCGTCAGAATTAATATCTCAAAAGCTCCTTCTGTAGTCTGGATTTTTATATATTTCTATTAAGACAGAACCTGCTTTGATCAAGATACCAGTGTTAGACATGATTTCTTTATCTTTTGTGTAATTCCAAAGAGAATAAAGAATATTAAAAAATAATAAAATGTCCATATATAAAATTATTTTTGATGATGATAACTAGTATTCTGTGGTGTCGATGGTAGAATAAAATAGTCAGAAATTTGGCTTATCATTATCGATTTTGGTCCTTTTTGACAGTGAACGATGACGAATGACTTATTTTTCGTTTATTCTCTCTACGTAGCACTCAAAGAAAAGCACGAAATATAATGATAAAGGTGACCCAAAAGAAGATGATCCTGATGATAAATCTAAGTACATCAAAATATACCGTTTCACGTGCAATCGCCAAGGTGACTCCTCAGCAAACTTCATATTCACAGAGACCTCACAGAAAACCACAGAAAACCGGGCCCTGGATGCTTGGACTCTCCTGTAGGCGCGGGACCCCACCCATTCTCTACCCGACCCGCACCTTAATCCAGCCCTGATCCCACTTCCGCAGCCCTTAATCCGACCCTGATCAGAACTCCCTAGACGCTGCTCCAAAGGCTCTCTCAGATAAACAGACTCCCCAACCGCACTTTAGTAACTAAATTGAATTTTTTGAGTCACTGTTCGAGATGCCTTTATAACGTAGCACCGTCAGGGTGTGAAGGAAAGGATTTATGCCGCGCTGTTCTCTTCCAAATGGTACAGCTGTCTATAGCTTTCTAAGTATTATATATATATATATATATATATATATATATATATATATATATATATATATATATTATATATATAATTTCTTGTTCTTTGTTAATCACTCTTTAAGAAACTCGTAAGCCAACAACAAACAAGTAATTTTATGTATTCTGAAACAATACAATAGCATATACATGACTCCAGGCCTGTCGCTGGCTTCAGCATTTATTATGATACGCTCTTAATCTCCATTGATCTTTCCTTTTCCTTTAACAATCTAAACGTCAGTGCAATGTGAATCAAACGTATTACATCATGCCATAGTGTTTAGATCAAATTTGCATGGTCTCGATAACATTCGGTATGCTGATACCAGGAAAAATAGTGGAATGCACTGGATATATGTGTGTGTGTGTCCGTCCGTGTGTGCGTTCGTGCGTGCGTGTGTGTGTGTTTGTGTGTGCATGCGTGCGTGTGTGTGTGTGTGTGATGCTGTTTGATTCGTTTGTTGAATACTCCGCATTATTCATTTTTCTCCGCAGCTTCAAGTTAACCATGTAATACAAACCGAATTGTGCATCCTAGGAGACAATGTTTTCTACAAAAAAATCGGATAATATATCAGTTTAGCAACAGTCCTAGACAACTACGCTCAATGTTATGAGAAAATGAAATGAATCTTATTAATATCATACAACAAAACGTCGCGAATAAAATCAGTCTTAATTTCATCATTTCTAATTTCATTTCTATTCTCATAAACATGCATCCCGCCACTTGGGTGATAAATCCGTGGTTTCCTCTTCTTATTGTCGTCTTGCTTCCTCCATCGCCCCTTTTCTCCTCTCCTCCTGCCTCTCTCCTCTCTCTCTCTCTCTTCTCTCTCTCTCTCTCTCTCTCTCTCTCTCTCTCTCTCTCTCTCTCTCTCTCTCTCTCTCTCTCTCTCTCTCTCTCTACACCATGCAACGTAATAGAAAGCATGATCTGATATCTGAATTAGCATATTCTCAATTTATTCTCAACTCTCCACTTCTAATCAGGTTTTAGATGCTTTTAGCTTATGACTTGCTGTCAGACGCCCCCCCCCCCCCCCGTGTCTTCCTCTTCCCGCGCCTTCGATTTCATAACACCTCTTCGCGCACAGCACCACTTCAGCGGCCTTTCTCTCTCTCTCACTCTCTCTCTCTCTCTCTCTCTCTCTCTCTCTCTCTCTCTCTCTCTCTCTCTCTCTCTCTCTCTCTCTCTCTCTCTCTCTCTCTTCTCCACACCACACACACACACACACACTACCACTCTATCTATCTATCTCTCTCACTCGCTCTCTCTCTCTCCACTCTCACTCTCTCTTCTCTCTCTCTCTCTCTCTCTCTCTCTCTCTCTCTCTCTCTCTCTCTCTCTCTCTCTCTCTCTCTCTCTCTCTTCTCTCTCTCTCTCTCTCTCTCTCTCTCTCTCTCTCTCTCTCTCTCTCTCTCTCTCTCTCTCTCTCTCTCTCTCTCTCTCTCTCTCTCTCTCTTTCTGTCTCCCTGTCTCCTCTCTCTCTGTCTGTCTCTCTCTCCAACATCTCTCTCTCTGTCTGTCTCTCTCTCCAACTATCTCTCACTATCTATATATCATCTCTATCTATCTCTATCTCTATCTCTCTCTATCTCTATCTCTCTCTCTCTCTCTCTCTCTTCTCTCTCTCTCTCTCTCTGTGTGTGTGTGTGTGGTGTGGTGTGTGTGCGTGTGTGTGTGTGTTGTGTGTGTGTGTGTGTGTGTGTGTGTGTTCAGTTCTTCAGATTTTAGTTCAGCACTTAAAACGCTTCCTCTTGTGCACTTCACCAAATGAAAGGTTGTTTCTCTGAGGTCAGCTTTGGGCATATTTCTCTAGGAATCGTCGGCAGTACCCAGTTAGACCAAGAAATCGCGTTACTTCACGTCGATTTTTGGGTGTGGGAAAGTCTTTTACAGCAGCTAACTTGTCTAATGCCCCTTTTACT
>NW_020868894.1:245437-250437 GCF_003789085.1 Penaeus vannamei
GCCTCGTCCTTTGGCAAAAGTATATTGCAGATGACCAACAGCTTCTCTATCTTTGGATTATCTTTTGATTATTGCCTCAGGTTCGATGCATATTTGAAGGAAATGGCAAAGGAAGCTTCAAGTAGTGACTCTTCTAAGAAAAAACAAACATTTCCTAGATGCCTGGGGCTTGCAATTTCTGTACAATGCCCAAGTACGACCCTTCCTGGAATACGCTGCTCTGTCGGCATCTAAGATGCATTTGGATCTACTGGACAAAGTTCAACGTCGTGCTTACCATCTGATTGACAGCGTCTGTCAAGATATGCAACTTACTTTGTACACGACTCTGCAACATCAAAGAGATGTGGCAGCATTTACAGTGATGTACAAGATCCAAGTGCAGAGAGTTCCTCATCTGCAGGGGCTTCGTCTTCCGCGGCACCGATCGCTCAGATCGACAAGAACAGTTATATGGAGTGAGGATGCAGTAGATGTTCCATGGTCCAACACCAGCCTACACCAGCGGACTTTTCTCTCCAGAACTGCCCGACTTTGGAATTCCTTTATTGCAAATGAAAGAGTACAGACACTAAATACTCAGCAAGCAATGCTGATGGCCCATCATTGGAGACCAGCATAATCTCTCCCATGTTTGACGCTATAGTGTATGTAATTAAAAAGTGTTTATAATCTTGTGTATGTCTGGTCTAGCTTTAAGATTGAGAACTATGCCAAAGGTATCCTTAGCTCACTAATGTAACGAACACCCACCTCAGTTGATGTACTTATATTAATGAAGATGTTTGAAAAAGAGAAAGCGAGAGGGAGAAAGGGAGACAGAGAGAGAGTAAGTGAGAGTGAGATTTTCTCTGGAGAGCGCAACAGAAGTGAGGTTCACAAAGAATGACGGGTGGGTTCAAGGTGGAGGTGGGACACTGGGACTCCGGCAAGAACAACCTGTGAGTCTTTACTCGTTTGCGGTGACGATGAACAAGGCAGTGAATGAAAATAAACATGAAATTCACGGATAAAAATTATGATCCATTGCGAGAAAAGGTTGAGGAGCGCTTGGAGTAGTGGAGATATAATCCGTGTGGAAGTGGTTGAGAAAGGGCCGCTGGATAGTATATAAAGGTATTGCAGGTGGCAAGTTTTAATATAGTATTTGGGGTCTACGTTCAGAGTGACAGAAAGTGTGGTATAACAGAGATGGGGGTGCAAGCAGAGTGGAGTGGGCGAAGAAGAGCGGCAGGAGTCTTTTATGATAGAAGGGTATTTGCAAGAGTGAGAGGGAAATTTACAAGTAGTAAGACCAGCTATATTGCACGGATTAGCGTAAAAGGCACAGACTAAAAGACAGGAGACAGAGTTGGAGTTGGGAGAGTTAACGATGCTGCAACCTATGTGGGAAAAGACGAGTATTAACCTCACTTGGGAATGGGCCTCTGAAAGGACCAATGGTGGCAGGTTAGTTTGAGACTAATCGAGCAAACCCATTCATGGGGATTTCACAGTAAAGAGTGACCTTTAAATGCGAAAATGAATGCTCTATAAGGAATGGGATATGAAAAAATTCCCTTGAAGTATGCTTTACTTTCATTTAGGTTTACGATTACAGAAATGTATACATTTTAAAGCCCTTTGAGTCTGTTTATCGATTAATAGACTACACTCAACAGTCTGACTAGAAAATCAACAACTGCAATAATGATAATCAGAGTAATAACACAGATCTTGATGCTATAAAGGATACAATCTGGTATGTATGAGATAATTTATTGGGACTAAAAATAATTTTGTTTAAAAATCATGATGCTAAGTCAACTGATATCAACTTAACGTGCAATGCAGGTGTTCTCAAAATTATCAACAATATCTGTTGTCACTTCATCATTACCAAAAAAATTACCATCACCTTAATGCCCGGCTCTACTGCCCACAGACTGGAATCCCTGGACCATCAGTCCACTGGAGTCACGTTTCTTAATACTTGGACGTCAATTGTGGATTTGTGTTATTAATAATTCTATTTGAAAAAGTCAAGATGTAAATATATATGCTTACAGATGCATATAAATGTTAATGAACAATTCAATGCATATTTAAAAATAATAATACTTTTAGCACATTTAAAAACATTCACAGTATACTAAAGTTTCTCGACATGATTATGAATCAGGGATGGGTGGGCGCCAACGGTTTGTTCCAGTGGGCAGAATCCATCAAAAAGTGATAGATTCAGTAAATATATGGACAGTTGAACCGCGCCTTTTGTGCCATCAACTCCTACTGGCCCACTGGCTCTGTTGTTTCGGTCTCACTGGAAATATAAGTACTGGTTGTTAAAATATTTTTATTTTCAAACATGCGATTGAGGGTTCAATCAACTCTTACCCTTCTGATGTCTCCATTTCTTCGGTTTCACTGCAGATAAATAGTGGTTGCAAGAATATATGGATATTATTTGCAATATATCAACAGTAATGTTATCTCACACACTATTATGACCACCATCTTACATTTCTGGCGTCTCCGTTTCTTCGGTTTCCCTGCAGAAAAATAGTGGCTGCTAGATCATATTTATAAAAAATATGGATATTATTTGCAATATATCAACAGTGAAGTTATGTCACACATTATTATGACCACCATCTTACATTTCTGGCGTCTCCGTTTCTTCGGTTTCACTGCAGAAATATAGTGGTTAGCTATAGATATCTTACATATAAAAGAATGTGGATATTATTTGCAATATATCAACAGTGATGTTATGTCAAGCATTATTAAGACCACCATCTTACTTTTCTGGCGTCTCTGTTTCTTCGGTTTCACTGCAGAAAATAGTGGTTGCTAGATCATATATATAAAAAATATGGATATTATTTTTAATATATCAACAGTGATGTTATGTCAACATTATAAGACCACTATCTTACTTTTCTGGCGTCTCTGTTTTCGGTTTCACTGGAGAGAGAATTAAAGATGTTAGACCATCTCATAAAACATAGGTATTATTAGCAATATATCAAAAGGCGATGTTATAGCAACTGTTATTAAGACCATCGCCATCATCGTTCGTGATTCAACTTTTCTAGCGCCTCCGTTGGTTTGGTTTCACTAGAGAATTATTAATGGATATTATTAACAGTATATGAATTATGATTTTGCTGTGTCATTGCTATTGCATTTTTATCTTCCTTATATTCGTTAGTGCCATCATATTAACTTCTTTAATTCTACAGACTATGTTATTCTTATTGCAATCAAAATAATTATAATTTCACCGAAAATTCAATTGTCCTGCATGAACAAGCAAAACAGCTTCCGGTTAGAAGACTCGTTCCCTTTAGAAGACAAGTTTCAAGAACGAATAAAACGGCGATCCCGTAGGAGCTAAGATCTACTCCTGATCAATGGCACAGTGATACTAGAGCCCAAAGAATGACAGCGTTGTAGTGATTGAGACTTTCCTGTTCAGTGCAATAAATCAGGCATTCCCTCCATAACCAGATCCCTTTACAAACCCGAGGACTCCTGATACTATAATGGCTAAACCATAATAATCATGTACTATAACGATTATATTCCTAATACCATAATTTGGGGGCAACAGCAGAGTAAACATCTTCCGAAAAAAAAAGAACCTGGCAATAGGGTATTGTGTGAACATCCAAAAAAAAATGTAGTTATAATGCAGCCAAGCATATTTGGTAAGACAAATAACTGGATTGACATGAAACCTTAGACAACTACCCCTACATTGAGCTAGGGTGATAGGCGAGAATTCGCGTAGCTTCAGGGACCGTCAGCGCTTTTTTCGCCTTTTCGCCCATCTAGCCGAAATCGAGTTAAATGCATTTACAAGATCAGGGCCCCCGCTTTTCCCCTGAAAATTTCAAGGCCGACTGCTGTTTTTCAGCTAGCAGCAGCCCTTTTCGATGTCGACCGAAATGTTAATTTTTTTAAAAATCAGCAATTGTGACGTAATGATTAGAGAAAATTAAATAGATATTTGCTGAAAGTTTATTCAATAGCACGTAAGATGAGACCAAACATTTTTTCAGAATAATTTTTAGAATCTGGCAAGCGTCCAAAAACAATAACAAAGATTTTTTTTCATATAAATAAATATGATAAGCCACTCATATAGAGTATTTCATTTTCTTTATTTTCATCATACATAGTCAGTTTGATCTATGAGCAAAACATTTCGAAAACTCCCTCCCCCACCCGATTACCACCTAAATTTTATGGAATATTAGGCTAAGATACACAGGTAATCTGTCAATAACTTCTTGAGTTAGAAACAAAATCCTGGATCCGAACCATGGTCCGCATTACTACCAAAGTGCAATCGGCATCTAAGTCTAAAACACACCTTTGGTTAAAATCTCATTAAAAAGTGTTCATAGCTTAGAAATATAAGAAAACACAAACAAAAGAGTAAAAAAAAAAAAAAAAAAAAAAAAAAAAAAAAAAAAAACTAACAATATAAATTGAAAAAAGGTCATGGGGTACACGAAAATGATCTATATGTGCTTACATACCTTACATACATATTTTTACACTGCCCTGTACTTGTATTTCGTCTTTTCGCGGGAGTCTGAGTGTGAAAATTGGCCATGTGGCCCAGTAAAGCTTAACACCACGGATCCGCGGGTGTGCAAAGACACGTGAGTCATGCCGAAGCCGGGCCGCGTTGAGAACGGGACGCTTAGGATACCCGTTCGGCTGGAGAATGGTTACTTTTTTTACCAATATTATACGTTGTATAACCCCACTTGAGCAACAATAATAGGTAAATAATAGATAGTTATATCATATACAAGTATTTCGTACATGATTTGTCATGTAAAATGTAAAAACAATGAAAAGGAAAACGATTGTCTAGGTCCTTCACATTTTTATGCATAGCACTCGTATTATCAGTCCGATTTTAAATTATTATGGTCCATTATGTAGCTGGATAGTAGATCTATTGCATGCTGCTATAAGGATTTGCAATTTTTGTCATGTGC
>NW_020868894.1:280437-285437 GCF_003789085.1 Penaeus vannamei
CCAAGACACGGGCATGTTGGGGCCGTAGCACTGGGCGCCGTCCACGTTCAGCCACTTCTCGAAATGGCGCTCGCTGTCTTTGATGTGGCACTCATACAGCAGCATGTGGTGCACATGCCTCTCGTTGCCCTTCTGGATGACTGGGACGTACTGTGGATTCGGAAAGGGCGGACATGACAGGGCTCTTCCAGCAGGAGACAGCATTTATCACAGTCGGGAAAAAATCACCATTCCTATCAAAGAAAGATAAAATAAAGTTTATACACAGGCTGCACTGACTCTTGATGTACTCACCCCAATAGCATGGTTCTTCCGGTCCAAAGGTGGGATTTTGTACATCTTGCACCAGTACAGTGTTGAAAGATCGTCCGGTAACGTCACCTAGAGACGTGGCAAAATGGCCAATGAAATGCACAATGAAAGGAACTAAGAAATGTTTTCAGGAAATATCACCGTCATCATATCGATCTCTGGAGTCCACGGGCGGTTTTCACGGAGGATCTAAGACTGCTCCATGCGATTTTGTCTCTGATTTGCGCTGTGCCACATCTCAAAGTTAATGCTGGTAAAATAATTAACATGTGGATCGCTATAGACCCTAATTTGATAATCTATTTCAATAATAAGATTTTAATAAATCTTGCATATCACTACAGTAATATCACACATTCAATATATATAAATGTGATGTGGCATGTCTGCGTTTACTGTCATTGCATCCGTTGAAAAGACGGGCGATGCTATCTGGTTTTTGTTTGTTTGTTTGTTTTTAAATACAATAAAAACGTAGGAGACGGCTCAATTAACGTTTAATAATTCATCCGCCTCGAAGCTTTTCTTGTTATTTCTAGAGCGGAATAATGTTCAACAGGGATAAAGTTGCATAAAAACAAATTTCAGAGATTCCTCATGTGTAAGGATAAAATTAAAGACGAGATCGCAAAGAACAGTTTTAGACCTTTCGTGAATACGACCCCAGGTCGTGCACGGTCAAATGTACACTAAAAAAGTTGCAAACAGAATTATGGTTGTATTGTTGCATCTGAAGGTCTGCGCGACAACACGTTTACTAAATATTTTGTCAATTTAAACCGTCATTTCTAACACGGGCGTCGACATGTTCACGTCAATGCACTCTCTCACAAATGGTCTGAGACTCCTTTGGACACGCATATCCCTTTTTTTTTGCTACTGCGTTAATAAATCCCTTTTAGTGTAGACAAAACTACACAGGCGATATGGTTACAAATCCGTTTATGCTGATTATAAAGAAAAGATAAAAAGAGTGAACACTGCCGTGGCCGCGTGTAACTGCGCCTTACATTCGGAGACATGATTTCCCAGGCGCGCACGTCCTCGCCCATGGCCGGCAGGACGACCCGCGGCTCCATCAGGTACAGGCTCTTCGTCCCTCGCTCGTCGTGCATCCTTATCGGGCCTTCCTTGTCCGGGTCCTCGCGCCCGTACGCCCAGATTACCCGGACGGTGTCGCCCTGACGGGGAGGAGCACAGGCGGTCAAGGTTGGCCTCGGTGCGGTGTCAAGAATCAGCTGGGTACACATGCTGAATATCTATGTCTTTCTATCTGTCTAAATATATTATACATATACATATATATATATATATATATATATATATATATATAATATATATATATATATATATATTATATATTACAAATTTTCTGAATATCTAATAATACACGGAAAAAATACACTAACAGCCACACACGTACCTTTGCAAAAGGAACAACGAAGGGAAGAAAACACACGAATATGCAGAAGGCCTATTCGCTGCATTGCCCTGAAGAGGAAATGCAACGAAAAGGCCTTCGGCATATTCGTGCGTTTTCTTGTTCTTCCCTTCCCTGTCCCTTCTGCAATTTGTTCAACACGAATCGCACACACCTTCCCCCCAGCCCTTCCCCCCAGCCCTTCCCCCTCAGCCCTTCCCCCGCCACACGGGCGCCAGACACCCACCGTGAGCTTCCGGTCCTCTTCGTCGCAAGTCTCCAAGGGCCTCGAGAACCGCAGCACAGTGTGGGTATCGTTTTGGTATCCTCCCAAAAGCTCCACGTCCTGTGACTTGTCTATCTTGGGCGTGGTGTAGTCGGTGGCAAAGCGGTCCTGTCAAGCGATGGAAATCGGCAGCAAAATGTGAGAGCGACGCCTAATACGAACCAAAATTTTACTTCACTGACAAACGTCTGTTTTTGACATGTCTTGCAGCAAGACTTAGAGCAACTGCGACGACTTACTGGCCGCATGAATTAAGAGCAACGTTGATGCCTTACAACATGGAACAAAGTAAATTTTATGACTTACTTGCAGCATGACCTTCCCATCATCTGCGACCCAGCCGAGCACGACGTCGGCGCCCTTCATGCCGCCGTTGGGGGAGAAGCCGAGGCCCACGTAGCCCTGCGTCCTCACCTGCGGACACGGACGGGCCTTCATGGTTAGCGTGTGTAGTAAGACCTTTTTAAGACTTTTCAAGACATACCAATTGCATTTTAAGACCTGAAGCCACTTGTCGCTAAATACAAACTTCCCCCTGTGTTGGCCTACGATTTTGACACAGCCTCTGGGAGAGATTGCTCGTAAGATTTTTTTCACGATCAAGGTCCAATGTTGTTGACGAACGATTTCCGATCAAGCCGCGTAGAGATCCGCGAGTGAGTGAATCGCGACGGCGTCCAAGGGTAACGGATGTATGTACATTTACGCAAACAAAAATGTGCTTTGGGCAATTGAAGTCATTTTAGGACCTGCAACAGAGAAGCTACGTTTTTGAATTTTAAGGCCTTAAGAGTTCCAGTTACTTGACATTTTAAGACTTTTTAAGGATGCGCCTGAACACTTTGAGCATGTGCGTGTGTGTGTGTGTAGTGTATGTGTGTGTGTGTTAGTGTGTGCGTGTTTGTGTGTGTGTGTCTGTGTCTGTGCATATGTGTGTTCGAGTGTGTGTGTGTGTGTGCGCGCGCGCAAGGGTATTCACAGATTTCAAATTTCAAAGAATAGAATCGGGTTTCAGATTTTAATAGAATACAGTTTCATATTTTGAAAAATAAAATAGTTTCAGATTTTGAAAAATAAAATAGTTTCAGATTTTAAAAAATAAAATCCAGTTTCAGATTATAAAAAAAAATCTAGTTTCAGTTCGAAAAATGGAACTAGTTTCAGATTAGAAGAAAAATAGAATCCAGTTTCAGAATTCGAAAAACAGAATATCCCAAATTTCGATAAACTGATTCCAATATCAGATTCTAAAAAATAAAACCCGGTTTCATATTTCGAAAAATAGAACTTCATTTCAGATTTCAAAAAAGAAAAACGGAATCCGCTTTAGATTTCGAAAAATAGAATCCAGTTTCAGAGTTCCCAAATAGAATCCAGTTTCATATTTCGACTAACAGATTCCAGGTTCAGATTTCGAAAAATAAATCCAGTATCAGATTACAAAAAATGGAATCCAATTTCAGATTTCAAAAAATCAATCCAGTTTCAGATTTTGAAAAACAAAATCCAATTTCAGGTTTTGAAAAAAAAAATCCAGTTTCAGATTTTCCAGTTTCAGATTCTGAAAAACAAAATCCAGTTTCAGATTTTGAAAAACAAAATCCAGTTTCAGATTCTGAAAAACAAAATCCAGTTTCAGATTTGAAAAACAAAATCCAGTTTCAGATTGTGAAAAAACAAAATCCAGTTTCAGATTGAAAAACAAAATCCAGTTTCAAAATCCAGTTTGAGTTTCTGAAAAACAAAATCCAGTTTCAGATTCTGAAAAACAAAATCCAGTTTCAGATTTTGAAAAACAAAATCCAGTTTCAGATTTGAAAAACAAAATCCAGTTTCAGATTGTGAAAAACAAAATCCAGTTTCAGATTGTGAAAAAACAGTTTCAGATTGTGAAAAACAAAATCCAGTTTCAGATTGTGAAAAACAAAATCCAGTTTCAGATTTTGAAAAACAAAATCCAGTTTCATATTTAAAAAATGGAATCCAGTTTCAAAAAATATAGTCCGCTCTCAGATTTCGCACAAAAGCCGCCAAGCCTCTAACCTGAACTTCGAAAAGGATCTCCTGGTCCTTCACTTCCCACAGCATGACGTAGGCCTCATCCGGGTCCAAGACCACCCGGTGCCTGAGCTCCTCGGCCGGGAGGGAGCCCGACGCGCCTGGGGGACCCGACGCGCCTGGGGGACCCGACGCGCCTGGGCGACCCGACGCGCCTGGGGGGCCGCCTGGAAAGGAATGGTGTGGTGAGGAAATGATGACGTCGGTGATGGTAACAGCAGTGACGCTAACATAGGGAGTGATGATGATGGTGATAGAGGTGATAGCAGCAGTGACACTAACATAGGGGGAGACATAAAGATGATAACAGCAGTGACAGTAACATAGGTAGTGATGATGATGGCGATAAAGATAACAGCAAAGATAAAAACCAGGGAGTAATTGTGATGATGAAGATGATGAAAGCAAAGATGCTAACAATGGGAGTAATTATGACAGTGATAACACAATAACACAAACATCAACAAAATGTTGATAGCAAGATAACGAAATTAACGAATGGAATTATGTAAAAAGACAAAAAATATTGTGGTCTATTAAGTTTGCAACTTAAATCACAAAAGAAATCAAAACGCTAATTAATTTAATGAAGCCTATCACAGACCAGTAATTCTAATCAACAGTAAATAGGTATGAATTTACCTTGATTTTTACTGCATGACTTGGGTTCAGGTTTAAGAGCCTCAAATTTGGGATAGGTCATTTCCTGAAAAGTGATGATTATTATTAACACTGGTGATGTGCTGTTATACTTAAATATGTCAAAGAAACTAATTCAAGATTCATATCGATTTATCAGTTGCCTTAAAGGACAACGCAAACAGACAACCTAAAAGACATCTTGAAAGACAACTAAAGAAGATATCACAAAAATGCATTCCAAGAGTTAACACAAAGGGTAACCCAAGAAGACAACTTCGAGGC
>NW_020868894.1:292937-307937 GCF_003789085.1 Penaeus vannamei
CCGTACACCGAAGATCTCACTAAACCTGCCTTTCTGCAAACGGGCCTCTGAGCTCTAATAACTAACCAGAAACTTATTCATAAAGTTACCTCCTTCAACACTCGAAGATTTAAGGTACAAATAGATTATCTATGCCATAAGTATGTGAGCATTATTAGGTCCTATGTCAAGAAGGACTTGGTTATACGTAAAATAGGTTCCAAGTCTTTGACAAGAGGATTTTATCTTTATATCATAAAGATTTATCAAACGTAATGGATCACTTTGATTTTTGTGTCATTTGAGTCATTATATAGCACGGGCTTTGACTCTTATATTACATATTCAAATCCTTAATGATAAGGACTCTGGGTGCTAAGTTATAGAACACTTGAATCCTTATGGAATAAGGACCCTGAGTCCTCTGTCCTAAAGTATTCAAGTCCTTACATAATAAGAGATTTGGGTCCTTTGTCATCCTATAACAAGAGATTTCAGTCTTTTATGAAGTATTTGGGACATTATATAACAGGAACTTGGAATCCTGTATCATAAAGCAATAAATTAATTAATAAGGGGTTTAGCTTCCTGATCATAAAGAATCCAAAAACTATGTGCCAAGAATTTGATTGTCTACAGTTTGCAGTCAATTCCAGACCAGCGCACCCACTCACTTGGATCTCGAAAGTAATATCCTCTTCCCCTGGAGTCCACAGCATGACGTATTTGCCCTCAGTGTCCAGGACGGCGCGATGCATGAGAGAACCAGCTAACTCTGTTATGGAGAAGGAAGTAAAGACACCATAGATTCTTACCATAGATGATATAGAATAAATTGGTAAAAATGCAACAGAAATATCTTTTTCAAATGCATGACATAGTTTTAAAATTAGATGATATCAGTTAAGTGTAAAAAAGACAGGTTTCCTTATTTATCGGAGAAATAACAAATGATTGTTAAATGGCCAATATATAAATAGGTATGAATTTACCTTGATTTTTACTGCATGACTTGGGTTCAGGTTTAAGAGCCTCGAATTTGGGATAGGTCATTCCTGAAAAGTGATGATTATTATTAACACTGGTGATGTGCTGTTATACTTAAATATGTCAAAGAAACTAATTCAAGAATCATATCGATTTATCAGTTGCCTTAAAGGACAACGCAAACAGACAACTAAAAGACATCTTGAAAGACAACTAAAGAAGATATCACAAAAATGCATTCCAAGAGTTAACACAAAGGGTAACCCAAGAAGACAACTTCGAGGCCAGCCGAGGAGGCGAAGGCAACTCAAGCAGCCCAAAGATCACTCCAGAGCACAATACGAAAGGCAATCTGCGAGCCGAAAGAAGCCTCACACGCAGGCGACCTTGGGACGAAACCGCGACGACGCTGGTTCTCTCTGGCATCGCTGAAATCGGTGCTGCGGCCCGTCCCCGCGTCCAGAGTTTGGCGCGATGTTTGGACAAGCACAGACCGAATGGTGGATGGAAGTTTCACGACCATAACGATGCCCGCACGACAGCTGCCCGGCATCCGAGTTCCATGGCCGGAACATTAAAGAATGTTGCTAAATGAATGCTGCTCAGTTGGTGGACGCAAAGTGACTGACAGGTACAGTACATAATGACATCCGTGCAGTTCTCATGTAAACACAGGGGGCGTAACAACGTTTCTACGCTATAATCAGTACAATCGTATTGCAGCTGGACCATAGAGGTGTTGTTAGACAAAGAAGCCTACCTGGATCTCTTTGCAGAGATGTTGGATGATGCCTTGACATAAGCACTCGGCTGGCACTTATTGTGCAGCTGCCGTGCAGTAGTTGGGCAACCGCAGTAATGGCTAAAATTTTAATACTGTGCCCAGTGACTGCACAAATGCTGTCCAAAATAAAATAAAAGCAGCACAATAGCTGGTAGATCACCGAGACTGGTGCATGGCTTTTAAAGCACTCCTGCCTGATTTTTGCAACGGCCCCTGCCCACAATGAGGCAGACAAAATTATGCATTGTTTTCACACGCGTTTTACGCGCATTTCTTTGATGATGGCTAGACAATGTAGAGCAATTATGCACTCAAATAATGTATGAATCGCAGCCCTGCAAGTGTTGCGTTCGAGATTGCATACGTGCGAAAGGCCTTTAGAGAACGATCGAGAGGACAGCACAAAAATACCCCGAGAAGACAACTAGAAAGACATTCCTGAAGGCAACATAAGAAGTAAACCTACAGCACAACCCAAGGAGTCAGCCAAAGACGGACAAGCATTATACAAATATTTCAAGCTACTCATTTAACATACAGCATTTTACCATTTATATCAAAAGGACTTTAGCGTCCACATTGTCTGATCTTCCGTAAGGAAGCTCATTTCTCCCATCTACATGAAAAGCTTACATTTTTGTCATTATCAAAAGAGAAAAACAAATTCACAAACGTAGATTTACCTGGGGTTTCATGCTGTTCATATTGACATTCCTCGGTAAACAGAAAGCGAGTGCTCCCCGCGTTCGACCTCCCTCTGCAGATGGTTCACGACCCCCTCTTGCCACGTGTTTCTGTCGTGGAGGACTTCATACAGAGTCTTGTTGGCATATTCTGGAATGCGAGAAGACCCAAGCAGATAAGATTAATATATTGGTGAGAAAAGTAAATGTGCAGGTTGTTTTGTATTACACCAATGCGAACTCACTTATCGCATACACTTACTTTCGGGAGATTTGACAGTCAATATTTGGAAAAGCTGAGACATATCAATTTTCTTCGTTGTGGGTTTGTAGCCATCTGCTTTCATGGCATCAGCAAGTTTTGCCTCTCTGCATGGTCTATTTCATCCCTGTAAAAGGTATTTACTTTCATATTTTTATATGTATATATATATACACACAACATATATATGTGTGTGTGTGTGTGTGTGTGTGTGTATGCATATATCTATACTTATATACATAGACACATGTGCATATATAATATATATACATATACGTATATATGATATATATATATATATATATATATATATATATATATAATATATATATACATATAATATATANGATTTAACTTCTATTTTTTAGCTTCCTCTTTTCTATTTTCTTCCTTTTCTTTCGATTTCATTTCTTTCACTTCCATTTTCGTTTTAGCTTCCTTTTTCCTTCCTTTCTTTCGTTTTTGCATCCACATTGAAATCACTCCTATTTTTATAGCTTTCCTCTTTCTCTTCTTTCCGTTCTGCACATCTTGTTATAAGATAGTATACTCTACCCCTGCCTCTCTCCTCATCTCACAAACATCTACCTCTTTTAGCTCTCTTTGCTTTATTCCTCATTTCTTCCGTTTTCACTTACAACTTACACACTCTATATTCACAGCTCTACTTTCTTTTTTCCCTCTTTCTTTTTCCTTTTCGCTTACTTCCTTCCTTCTTGACATATTTTTATCATTCACTTTCACTGTCTTCTCTCACACTTCACATCTCTCATCTGCTACACATCATACTACGACCAACTCTCACACACCCACCACTAACACACCACGCACCTCCTCACCTCTCTTCTCCACCTTTCTCTCTCTCTCTTCTATCTATCTTCCATCACTTACCCCTCCTCTCTCTGCGCCCCCTCTCTCGCCTCCTCGCTCCCTCCAACACCCTTCCCCCATCTTCCTTTCCCTTTTCACCTCGCCTCCTTACCCTCACTCACACTCATCTTTTAATATATCTTCTTTTATATATTACTTCCCTTTTTATACTTATACCTACTATATACCTACTACTACCATACACCTACATACTATACTAGCCTTATACTGTGGTGTGTGTGGCTGCTGTGTCCGCTCTGTTGTGCTGTGTCGTGTGTTGGTGTCTGGCTGTGTTTCTTATCATTTATATTTATTATATCCTTCTCCTTTCACACACGTCATCAAAACACCCGCTTCTTCAACATATCCTGTCTCTTATCACTCCTTTATCTGGCCCCCCCGACTCATCACTCGACGCTCTGCCCGACTCCGATATGCTCGCTCACAATACACAATCACCCTCAGCCTGATGGCACGGAATGAGATCTGAAGACAGGAAAAACAATATCAAAACAAAAGAAGTTCCAGGTTCATTATCCACCGTACGATCAATTCAGATCATATACCATCACGACCGCGAAACAAAATACAGGGTTGTGCTTCGCCAGATTAACGACCTTCTCAGTATTTCCTTGGCACTGGTCAATGACTCGCTCAAGTCACTCCTTCTGGACGCTCCGCCGGCGTGCTTATACACTAACTGGCTCCTCAATCACTTGGTCGCTTCGTTGCAGTCAGAGATCGTATGTGCAGCTGTTGTGGTCAAATGCCGGTTTGCGCCACTATTGCAATGCGCCCTGCAATCTCTCTCTCCCAGCTTGGTCTCATGTCTCCTGGCAGTGATCGAGTCTCAATAATCTTGTTTACCCGGCTGTTACTCCGGCGTTGAAGCAGTGCTAGTCGACTACTCTCCGGTGTAACTCTCGCGTTCTATTTTGAGGGCGCAGTCATGGGAGAGGGTAGGGAGACACATCGATTCATCTCGCTTGCTCGTTAAATTCTGTAAAGAGTCTGCTGTTGTGCTCGCTACATATACGTTGTATCTATCGTTTTCATTGCGTCTCGACTTGTATCTACGTTTCATATTGAACGGAGTGACAGGGATAGGTGTATGGGGTTGAACTGGTCCTGTAGATATTCATCGTGATTTTCGTATGGTGTTCTTTGATCAATATTGTGTACTCTCGTCACAGTGGTATCGGTGAGTTCCTCATTCCTCATCGTCATATGAGAGTACTGGCGGTCGTATGCCTGGCATATGACGCAGGTGAGTGGCCAAATTGCCAATGCGTCAGATGGGGTGCAAAAAGTTGGCGAGATGATCGTAAATATCTTCTTCACGCGCGAAGCACATATTGGAAGCTGCTTAAGCAGCGCGCTACCATGATACAGAATAACGATTTTCGACCTAAGTTGATTAGAGTCCTTCAGCAGCCATTAGAGAGGAAATCAAAGTGCTTGACTTTTTTTTTTTTTTTTTTTTTTTTTTTTTTTTTTTTTTTTTTTTTTTTTTTTATTGGCACTGAAAAAGCCTTCGAGGAAATAACCGATTCAGGCTGAAATTATAATACAAAGACATTATGGACTTTTTTTCTTTTTTTTTTTCTCACGACAATTTGCAATTCCCTCGGACTTCCTGCCTTTAAAGTATTTTTCGGTTCTGTTCTGACTCCGGAAGGGGGAAGCGCAGATTTTATTGCCAAAAAATCGGATACGAAGGTCAAAGGCGAACCGAGCTTTGACTGTGAAATCGCCTAAATCCAGATTTGAACTTCAAACTGTGTATATCTTTCTCGATCTCCATTCTTGACAGCCTCCCCCCCCCCCCCTTTCTAACTTCTAACGTCTAATTCTTCCTCTCTTTCCTACCACCCTAACATAGTTGAGTCGCAGATTTCACCCTTATTAACGTGGCTTGGCCTGTTCCTCCCTTTGAGTCCCTGTTGAACCCGTTTGTACCCGTTTGTACCCGTTTGTACCCACACAACCAAACTTCAGGAAACATTCATGAAGATCAAAGATGTACAGAACAGTTATCAAAGCTCATAAATATACAAAACATTCATAGAGGGAGGAAGGGAGGGAGAGAGAGAGAGAAAAGATAAAGACTGAGTCTCGGGAAGAGAGGGAGGGAGAGAGGGAGAGAGAGAAAGAAGAGAGAAGGAGAAAGAGAGAGAGAGAAAGAAGAGAGAGGGAGAGAGAGAGGGGGAGAGAGGAAGAGAGGCGAGAGGAGGAGAGAGAGAGAGAATATTGAAATTCTTTGATTTATACGTACCTATCAATTTACAAAAGCATATACGTACGCACATATATGCAAATAAGTTTATGTATGTATTCACTATATATGTATGAATGTGTGTGTGTATGTATATATGTATATACATATATATGTATGTGTGTGTGTGTGTGTGTGTGTGTGTGTGTGTGTGTGTGTGTGTTTGTGTACATATGCATATATCTATTTGCACACATACATCTACAGGATTAAGAAATACTAATATCTTGTTAATTTCAGAGAACATTTTCTCCATAACTGATCCGAACATAATCAGATTCATTTTCCTGCCTCATAAAAAATACCAAAGTGTATCGAGTATATTCAGTACAGCTGTTAATGTATTTCGCAGTCAAACGTTTCCAGCCAAACGTTTATCATTCATTCATTCATCTATCAACGCTATGATACCTGAATGAATTATTCAACTTATAACTCTATGAACACTTTTTGAGTCCAGAAATATGTAAATTACCCATTTTCACATCGTTACAGTATTCATCATCATAAACATTCATAAGCATGAGCATACAAAACATTCATAAAGATCATATATTAAACATTCCTCCTCACAATAGTACAGTCCACGCGGGTACAAACCACGACCCTCATCGAAGCTGGACTCACAGGGGTCCCAATCCTCATGAACAAAAAGAACAAAACAAAAAATGCAATATAACAAATGCACACGTTGTTCCAGGGTTACGTGGCCAAGGCATTGTTCCGGTGGTCGCTAACTTGGGACTGAACAGACACGTACAGGGACACAGACTTAGTCTTTGTCTGTTCTGGAAATGGTGCAGAGGAGAAAATACTTTCGTCATACCAGGATAGTTCTTCTTTTGTTCTTCTTCTTCTTCTTCTTCTTCTTCTTCTTCTTCTTCTTCTTCTTCTTCTTCTTCTTCTTCTTCTTCTCTTCTTCTCTTCTTTTATCCACTAACTTGGGCAACTTCCTTCATAAACAGGAGATAATTGAATACCACAGAAAACGCCGTAAGGAGGCGATTCTCACGATTTAACTATACAAACACCTTTAAGAGAAAACACTGATTCAACTAAAACTGAGACGCTTCCATGATCTTACAAAACCATTAAAAAAAAAAAAAAAAAAAAAAAAAAAAAAAAAAAAAAAAAAAAAAAAGCATAAATTTACTTCGGTGACAGCTTCAGAAATCACAAAACTTATTAAATCCTTGAAGTTGTGCAAACAGGAAACCACTTCTCCTGTTATGGAGAGACCACCCGACCTCCCAAACCTCTCTCGCAAACTCAAAACACGTGACACGCCACATACAATATCCGTACAAGAAGATACCCCCTACACACACCACACACACACACACACACACACACACACACACACACACACACACACACACACACACACACACACACACACACACACACACACACACACACACACACGTCAAACAAACACCCGCCTCAACACCCCCCCGACAACCCGACTCGAGCCAAATACACATCACCAGCAGGAGGACGAGGAGACACAAGACCAACATACATCACGGGAACTTTTGCTTCAGTTGCCTCTCATATCCTGCAGGTCATACTCGCTCAAGTCACTCCTTCTGGACGTCCCGCTCAACAACTGGCTTCAACCGGCTTTGTGCAATCACTGTCGCTCGCTTCAAAGCCGGTGGCCGGGATAGCAGCGCCTGGCAATCTCTCCTCATCTCGCCAACTTCCATCTCATAACAAAATTCATGTAAATATCTCACGCGAACACGTATTGGAAGCTCTTAAACAGCATCGCTACAGATACAGAATACGATTTTCGACCTAAGTTGATAGAGTCCTTCCCAGCCATTAGAGAGGAATATCAAAGTGCTTGACTTTTTTTTTTTTTTTTTCTTTTTCTTTTTTTTTTTATTGGCCTGAAAAAGCTTCGATGAAATAACCGATTCAGGCTGAAATTATGATACAAAGACATTTTTATTCTTTTAATCTAATCTAATTTAATTTAATTTAATTCAATTTAATTTAATAATAATTTAATCGCCCTCCTGTGTGTGTCCTCTTCTGCATGTTTTTGTTTGTTTGTTTGTTTGTTTCTTTGTTTGTTTGTTTGTTTGTTTTTGTCTTATTTTTAGAAATTTGACATTAACATCTTTTTAACATTAATTTCTCTCTTTGAACCCATAGAAATAGGTCAGGTTGACGACCAGAGGAGAAACGTATACCTCTTTCAAACTACAATATACTGTATATTAAATCTGTTTTTCAAGTTTCCTCGCGGTGTGGACCTGAGCTGGCACAGAAGAAAAAAAAAGAGAAACAGGAAGGGCAAAGATTTTGATTAACACGCCATTTGTCGCTAGTGTATTACGATCAAATACTTGTCTGTCACACCGCTTGCTCTCGTACAAGTTTCTGCTCAGATGGCGAGACTATCGAATCCGGAGAGATCTCAAAATTTCTCAAAAATCGAAATGGCTCTGTCTTTGATCCCCGTCTTTCAGAAACTTGGAACAAAATCCAGTTTATGGCCAATTTATCCCATGCACGTTATCCTATCATAAATATATAATATCCCAAACAACCAAAAACGACAATAAAGTAATCCCTGTCTTTCAGAATGGAATAAATTTGGTTTAATCCAGTTTACGGCCAATTTATTCCATGCGCGTTATCCTATCATAAATATCTAATATCCCGAACAACCAAAAACGACAATAAAGTAATCCCCATCCTTCAGAATGGAATAAATTTGGTTTAATCCAGTTTATGGCCAATTCATCCCATGCACGTTATCCTATCATAAATAGAATATATCCAAACAACCAAAAACGACAATAAAGTAATCCCTGTCTTTCAGAATGGAATAAATTTGGTTTAATCCAGTTTATGGTCAATTATCCCATGCACGTTATCCTAAATAAATAGAATATATCCCGAACAACCAAAAACGACAATAAAGTAATCCCTGTCTTTCAGAATGGAATAAATTTGGCTTAATCCAGTTTACGGCCAATTTATCCGTGCACGTTATCCTAAATAAGTAGATGATATCCCGAACAACCAAAACGACAATAAAGTAATCCCTTCCTTCAGAATGGAATAAATTTGGTTTAATCCAGTTTATGGCCAAATAAATAGAATATATTCCAAACAACCAAAAACGACAATAAAGTAATCCCTGTCTTTCAGAAACTGGGAATATAAATTTGGTTTAATCCAGTTTATGGCCAATTTATTCCATGCCGTTATCCTAAAATAAATAGAATATATTCCAAACAACCAAAAACGACAATAAAGTAATCCCTGTCCTTCAAATGGAATAAATTTGGCTTAATCCAGTTTACGGCCAATTTATCCCATGCACGTTATCCTTTCATAAATAGAACATATCCCGAACAACCAAAAACGACAATAAAGTAATCCCCGTCTTTCAGAAACTGGGAATAAATTTGGCTTAATCCAGTTTATGGTCAATTTATCCCATGCACGTTATCCTATCATAAATAAAAGATATCCCAAACAACCAAAAATGTCCTTCAGAAACCTTTAATCCAGTCAATTATCCATGCACGCTATCATAAATAAAAGATATCCCAAACAACCAAAAATGAAAATAAAGTAATCCCTGTCTTCAGAAACTGGAATAAATTGGTTTAATCCAGTTTACGGCCAATTTATCCCACGCACGCATAAATAGAGATATCCCAACAACCAAAAACGACAATAAAGTAAAAGACTGAACTTCATATTACTTGAAGTTTGGCAGCAACATGACAGACGCAAAGTTGCAGTTTCAGAGCGCAAGCCTAACAGACTTTCCTGTAACTTTCTTAGAACTCGGGTATTACGTGGAGAATGCAAAAAGAAAAAAAGTAATCAAAAGAAAAGAAAATAGACAACATTTTTATAATTTTCCTATAAAAGAATTCTACAGGGAGGCAAAAATATAATTGAAATTATTTTTTAAAAAATACAATTCAATGAATATATATATATATATATATATATATATATATATATATATATATATTATATATATATATATATATATATATATATATATATATATTATATATATATATATATATATATATATATATATATATATATATATATATATATATATGTATATTATATATATATATATATAATATATATATATATATATATATATTATATATATATACATATATATATATATATATATATATATATATATATATATATATATATATATATATATATATATATACACAACACATTCTTTTAACTTTCTGAAAGCACAGACATTACATGAATGGAAATAACAGTAGTGATTTAAAAGAAAATGTTAATAAGGCCGAAAATCCTTCAAATTATACACACTGCCATGATAATGATAATACACACTGAGGCTTGAATTTAATCCACATGAACCCGCATCCAGTCCTCAAGATAAGGATAAGGATAGAGATAAGAACGTGGATGAAGGTGAGGATGGAGATGGCTAGAATGAGGATGGGGTGAGGGTGAGAATGAGGAGGAGAATAAGGAGGATGGGAAGAAATGAGGATGAGGGTGAGAATGATGAATGAGAATGAAATGTGAAGATGAAGATGAGAATGAGAGTGTAGATGAGCAGGTTAATGAGGAAGAGAATGAGAATAATAGATGAGAATGAGAATGAAATATGAAAATGAGAATGAAGATGAGCATGATAATGGGGATGATAATGAGAATGAGGATGAAGATGAGCATGTTAATAAGGATGATAATGAGAATGAAGATGAGAATGAGAATGAGCATATTAATGAGGATAATGAAGATGAAAATGAGAAATGAAGATTGAGCATTGTTAATAAGAATGTTAATGAAAATGAAGATGAGGATGCGGAAGAGAATGAAATGAGGATGATAATGAGAATGAAGATGAGCATGATAATGAGGATGATAATGAGAATGAAGATGATGATGATAATGAGAATGAAGATTGAGGATGATAATGAGAATGAAGATGAGGATGCGGAAGAGAATGAGAATGAAAATAAGACGACTAAAGCGCCGCCTCTCTCGCCCTGGGACGCGACGCAACATCACGAAAATAAACAAGAGAAAAACAAACAAAACTCTCGCAAGATTAGGGGAGACTATGCTGTTTTGATCTGGAAAATTCTCTCTCTCTCTCTCTCTCTGTCTCTGCCTCGCTCTCTCTATCTATCTATCTTTATCTCTGTCTCTCACTCTCTCTCTTTGTCTCTGTCTGTCTGTCTCTCTGTCAGGGGTTTTGTGTAGCCCTGATTTGGTGTTAATGGGAGACACAATCTGGTTCAGCTGTTTATTGATAGGAGATGGCTGGAGGTAGCGTGGCGGGCGTTTTGGTGGGCAAGGAAGCCCAAGAGGGGCGCCGAGCGGGGCGCGCGGGGGGTTTGCGCCCCCAAGGAGAGGTTGGTCAGGGCCGTGGACCCGGTCAAGTGTGCTGGGTGTCAAACTGTCTGTAGGTTTTCGAGCGCTGGTCGCGGTCCCTAGCAGTGAGACGCGGAAAGGCGTATAAAAGGTACAATACATGCAATACCCTACTTCCCATGTGTGTCCACAATCTAGACCACGTGTTATAGCAGGGGCGCCATGTGCGTGCCCCACGCTCACTGCCCTCGCTTCACCCACGCCTGTTTGCGCCCCTAAGCGCCCCCTCTGGCCGGATATAAAGGGAGGTCAATCTTTGACCCAAGTCTCACCACCCTCAGCACCTTCTCAGTGACCGCTTCTGACCTGAGTTTGCCCTCCCGGCCCGCCCAGCCGGGGGATCCACCCCAAGCGCCGATTCTTCATGATCGTTTTTCTGGGTGTATGTGCTTGTAACTCTAGTATTAAANTCTCTCTCTCTCTCTCTCTCTCTCTTTGTTTTTACCTTCAGAGAATGGCTAATTGAGAAGATGCAAAAATTACAAAATGATTGTGCGTATATCTTGCAGTGCACGTATTGCAATTACGCTTTTCTTCTAAATTACACAGTTATTATTATTAGTTACAAGGACGATAACTGGCCCCATGTTATTAGTCGGAAAATGTATTTCCCAGGAGAGGATTATCTTCACTGAATGTTATCAGTAGTTCACACTTTGCAGTTCCCTGGTCAGAGGCCGTAGTCGCCCATGTTATCAAATGCACGTGTTTTCAGTGAGGCACCGTGTCCGAAGGTCACTGATAGCTATTTTTGCTCCGTCATAAACTTCCCTTTATTCATACATGTAAAATCTATCAGGTTTAATGAACTCGAGGTTTGCTAAATTTTTCAAGCTACAGAATACTAAGAGGTTGAAATTAAGCTTGGTGGTCACATTAGGGGTTTAAGCAAGAGTTTAAAAATAAGAATTTTCTTTTTTTCCTTCTTAAGTTTGGTGATACGAGGTTTGATGTTTAATTCATTATGTAGAATGATGGATCATCAATTTGTACATATTCAGAGACTCAGTGAAGGATTCAAAAAATCTTACACATCTCTATCACTTGACTATATACATGCATCAGATGTTACGTAGGATTTATTTGATGCCGATCGAAAAATAGTAGGTTTATTGTAATTTCCGAACGCATCTTTATTTCCTGACAGCATGCAGTTCGTGTGCCATGTTCAATATGTAACAATTACGAAATTGAATTTCAACCTTGTATAACCACTCCTTGGAAATAAATAAACACCAACAAGGACAATATTATTCAAACGCAAAGACCAGACATATCACATATTGTGATATCTTCGGTCTTGTAAAATTACCGTAGAATAAACCTGAGATATTTTTATAACCGTTTTGTTTATATGCTACCTACGGTACATGCAAAGAAAAAATCCTACTGTATTATTCATTAATTTCGTGGGTGCTTGGTAGCAAACACATGTGGGGTCTTTCAATGAAATACTGTTTGTTAATGTATATTTTTATTTATTTATCTACAAAGGATATGGATGGATTCTTCAGTATGCGATTCACGTACTTTTTACATGTTATTGTAAAGAGATTTACAACGAATAGTACTGGAAAATAATTAAGTACTAGTTTATATGCATAGTATATAGTCCTGCATATTTCTCAAAATAAAGAAATTTGCTGTGTGTAAATACATGAAAAGTTACTAACATACATGATAAAAACGTGATTAGATAGGAAATTATTATAAAGAAGTGAACTGAGAAGAAAATAATGATTAAAAAAGAAAAGAATGGAATAGAAAAAGAAACAAAGAATAAAGAAAATTAGGAAAAAACAGGTTAACCTAAACATAAAAAAAGCTAAATAAAAAATAAAAACAACATATACACATATAATCTACTGCTCCTTGGCCTTGAGTGTGACGTGTATTCTTCTGCTGAGGAGGATGAGGAGCACAGAAGACGCAGCCAGGATCTCGAGAAGCAGGAAGACCCCGTTCCACGAGAAAGTTCTGGCGACCCAACTCAGCGGCCAACCGGCGACCACAGCGCCGACTGGGGAGAGACAGGGCGGTCAAGTTGAGGAACGAAAACGGAAGATGGGAAAGAAAATGGGAAACGGCGATGGAAGATGAGAAGGAAGAAGGGTGAAACTGGAAAGAGAAAGCGAGGAAGAGGTGCAGAAAGGAAGAAGTGGAAGTGAAGGAAAAGAGAAAGAAGAAAGATTAACCGAAAAAAGGGGAAAAAAGGAGAGGGGAGAGGAGAGAAAATGAGAAGGAAGGAGGCAGGAAGAAAAGAAATACCAACTACATTTTTTCAGAATGCAGAATTGATTATTAAAATACTTCAAATTTCAGATGTTTCAAATAATAACAAAATCAGTAACTATATATGCACGTATACAGAATCTGCCGGGTCGTGTCTGAGTGAGTTTGTGCCTGTGCGTCTGTTTGAGTGAAATATTACGTATGCATGTACAGTTTCTCCATTCACGTATGCCTATCCATCCATATGAGTCCGTTGGCATCTATAAGCCTACGCAAGCACGTGCACACGACCATCTCCGTAAACCCGCGTGTCTTTCCCTCCCCATACCCACCATTGGCAGCGAGGGCCACCACGGCATGCGCAGTGCCAGACAGATGTGCGGGGAAGGATTCGGACGCCACGATGCCGTAGATGGAAATCGGCCCGAACATGCTGGCCCCGAGCAGCACGCCCACCGCGGAGACGAGAAGCTGAGGGGGACAGAAAAGTATTAACCTTCTTATTCACATTGGATGCGTCTCTGCCGTCGGGTTTGGCGCTTCATCGTTACTCTACACGGTGTAATGGAATACCAGTGCAGTAGAATACAACAAATCAAAATAAATATGAAGGATGTATCGTACTAAGTACTAAGTATGTATAGTACAAATCGTACTAGGCGGTATATTTGTAAACAAATAAAGTAGAAATAATCAAATTGGATATTTCACGGCACCTTACGTTTATAACCAGAATAAAAGAGAGAGTGAGATACATAATTTACAAAATATCACAACAAAATAGAAAAAATTAAATTCTAACGCAAGGTTTCCCAACCTGGGGGCGTGAGATAGCATTCTCTTCCTCTCTTTTCAGGGCGTGAGAGTGTCCATCTTGAAGACAAGTAATTAATCTATTTCTCTCATAATCAAGAAACAGGAATAAAAGGGCCATTGAATTGAAAGTGTATTTATATGAACGTTTTAAAGTTAGTTAGTTTTTATTTTATCTTTATTTCAAGCAAGTGATTATTTTTGTAAGGTTTATTCAAATAATCTGGCACATGTTTTCTTGTCCATATGTTTGATATGTGTTAACATACCTGAAAATGAAAAAGAATATTTTCTTTTGTTGATCATATTTAGTATAAATTCACCTCATGTGTCCTTAAATAAGCTATTAATTTAAAGGGGGTACGAGGACACTAAAATTTTCTTCGGGGTGCGGAGGTAAAAAGGGTTGGGAACCACGGTATACAACAGGTCACAATACACCATAAAGTAGAACGAAGGAATCCACGGCCTACCTGAGAGGACTGCGGCGAGAGGAGATAGCACAGCAAGTGGAGACCGACGGCGCAGGCAACCATGAAGCCAGCTGCGACCATTAGCCTCACATTCCCAACTATTCTCAGCTGTTTGCAGGGGAAATAGGGTCGTGTTAAATGTGGTAATGATAAGGATAGTGTTAAAGATCATCAGGATAATGATAGTAGGATAGTTGGTAGGTAATGATAATGATTAGAAT
>NW_020868894.1:317937-322937 GCF_003789085.1 Penaeus vannamei
GGGGGGGGTATATATGCACGGCGTGTGGTGTGTGCTGTGTGTGTGTGTGTGTGTGTTTGTGTGTGTGTGTTGTGTGTTGGTCTGTGTGTGTCTGTGTGTGTGTGTGGTGTGTGTGTGTGTGTGTGTGTGTGTGTGTGTGTGTGTGTGTGTGTGTGTGTCTGTGTGTGTGTGTTTATTTGTGTGTGTGTAGGTGTGTGTGTCTGTGTGTGTTTGTGTTCAAAAATGATCTGATCCTCTTTTACGTATAACATACAATGCCATGTTCTATAAATAAAAAAAGAGAAGAGTATGTCATATCATCTATTACATAACGTATTTCATCTATGACACTTTTAAATTTGAACCAAATTGCTTTTGGTATATTACTAGATATAGATTTTTCTTTCTAATGCATCAATCTTAATTTCCTTAGAGATGATATCGAGCCCGCACACTATATACAGAGAGAGAGAGAGAGAGAGAGAGAGAGAGAGAGAGAGAGAGAGAGAGAGAGAGAGAGAGAGAGAGAGAGAGAGAGAGAGAGAGAGAGAGAGAGAGAGAAAGAGGGAGAGATTTTGTCACTTTAGACTTATGAACAGAAAATCATATATATGGCTATACGAACAGACAGACAGACATAGAAAGACAATCAGACAGATAGACGATTAGACAGACAATTAGACAGACACACAGAGATAAACAGACAATTCAACGGATAGATAGAGAATCAAACAAAGAGACAGACAATCAAATAGACAGACAATCAGACAGACAGACAGATGGATAGAGAGACAATCCGACAGACGACAGATAGACAGACAGACAGATAGACAAGTGGACTGACCTGTTTGGCAAAGGATAGACAGAGAGCAGGAGAAACAAGTGAGTGTTTTCCCTGGCATGTTGCTTTCCCACTTGTCTCCCCTCTCCCTCTCCCTCTCCTCTCCTCCCTCTCACCTCTCTCCTCTCACCTCTCTCTCTCCCCTCCTCTCCCCTCTCCCCGCTCCTCTCTCCTCTCTCCCCTCTCTCCTCTCCCTCTCACTCTCTCTCTTCTCACCTCTCTCCTCTCTCTCTCCCCTCTCTCTCCCCTCTCTCCCCTCTCTCCTCTCCCTCTCTCCTCCCCCCTCTTTCCTCTCTCCTCTCTCTCCCTCTCTCTCTCTCTCCTCTCTCCTCTCCCTCTCTCCTATCCCTCTTTCCTCTCCCTCCCCACTCCCCTCTTTCCATGTCTCTCGTCCCCTTAACCTATTTTCTCCTCTCTCTCTTCCCCTCTCCCGCTCTCGCCTCCCTTCCTGTTCCCTTCGTTTTTCCCTCTTCCTCGATCATCATTGTCCTCTCCTCTTTTCGTCTCTTTCTCTACCTCCCTTCCTTCCGTCTCCTCCTTTCGGCTTCTTTCTCTTTTCTTTCTATTCTTTCCTTTTCTCTACCCCTCCCTTTCGTTTCGTTTCTTCTTCCTTTTCTCTTTTCTTCTCCTCTCCCTTCTCTCTTCCCTTTTCCTTCGCCTCGTTCCTTCTTGTTTCTTCTCTTCTCTTCTCCCTTCTCTCTTTTTTCTAACTTTCCCCTCTAATTGTTTACTTACAGTTTCGGAAATCAAAATTTGATTTATCTAGAAAAAAAAGAGATAGAGAAAATAAATACATAGAAAACTCTGATAAAGAAAGGAATGTAGAAAGAAAAAGTAGATATAGAATCGATAGATATAGATATATATATAGAATAAAGAAAAGAAAATAGATATAGAAGAGATATTAATGCAGAAAACTACCTTATGAATATTTATATTATTTTAAGTTGCGGATTTATAGATGAAAAATAGACAGACAAATTGGGTATAGATTTTTAAAATAGATATACTGACAAAGAGACAATGAAGAAACAGATGAGGAGATAGATACATGATTCATTATATCGAACTAATAGATTGACACGAATACAGACGAAAAGATAGATGGATAAAAGAAGAGATAAACAGTGAATAGGCAGATAGAGGGATAGATAAAAGGAGAGATAGACAATGAATAGGCAGACAGAGATAGATAGATAAAATGAGAGATAAACAGTGAATAGGCAGACAGAGGGATAGATGGATAAAAAGAGACACGAAATTAATAGGCAGACAGAGATAGATAGATAGAAGGAGAGATAAACAGTGAATAGGCAGACAGAGAGATAGATAGATAGAAGGAGAGATACAGATAAGATAGATAGAAAGGAGAGATAGACAGAGAATGCAGAGAGATAGATAGATAGAAGGAGAGATAGACAGAGAATAGAGAGATAGATAGATAAAAGGAGAGATAGACAGAATAGGCAGACAGAGAGATAGATAGATAAAAGGAGAGATAGACAATGAATAGGCAGACAGAGAGAGAGAGAGATAGGAGGAGAGATAAACAATGAATAGGCAGACAGAGAGATAGATAGATAGGAGAGATAGACAGAGATATGCAGACAGAGAGATAGATAGAGAAAAGGAGAGACATAAAGTGAATAGGCAGACAGAGAGATAGATAGATAGAAGGAGAGATAAACAGTGAATAGACAGACAGAGAGAGAGAGAGATAGAAGGAGAGATAAACAGTGAATAGGCAGACAGAGATAGATAGAAAGAGAGACAAAGAGATAGATAGATAGAAGGAGAGATAGACAATGAATAGGCAGACAAAGAGATAGATACATAGACAGATAGATGAAAAACTAAATATATTCAATAATGAGAATGGGTAAATAAGTTATACATTAAGTGGAAATTAATAAAATATATAAGGTTTACAAGACTAAAGGTTAATAATAGTTTTTAAAAAATGCCCGAAAATCTTTGAGCAGAAAAACAAAACGATAAAAAAAAAATAGGAACGAACGAAAAAATAAGAAAAAAATGAACAAGAGAGAAATGTTGCATGAGAAAGACACACGGAGAAAAATATTTATATATTCTAAAAAATGAAAGACAGGAGTTTGAACTTGAAATGAAAAGTTTGCTTTTTCTTGTCTCTCTTGCCCTGTCGTTTTTTTTTTTGTTTTTTTTTTTTTTTGCTTTTCTTTCTTTTTCTTTTTTTCTTTGTCTTTCGCCTGTTTACTTTGCTCTCTCCCATTTTTTTACTTATTTTTCTTCTTCGTTTTTATCTTATTCTTATTTTTATATTTTTCTTCTTGTTTTTCTTCATTGTCGGTTCGATCTTGGTTTTCTTCTTCTTCCTCTTATTATTATTGTTATTATTATTTCTTCTTCCTCTTCCTCTTCTTCTTCTCCGTCTTCTTATTTTTAATTTTCTTGTTCTCCCTCTCCGCCTTTTGTTTTACTTATTCTTTTTTTCTTTTTCGTCTTCTTCGTTTACTTATTTTCTTCCTCTCTTTCTCCCTCTCTTCCTCTCTTTCTCCCTATCCCTCTCCTTCTCCCTCTCTTTCTCCCTGTCCCTCTCCTCCTCTCCTCTCTCCTGTCCTCTCCTCTCCTCTCTTCTCTCCTTCTCCTCTCTTCTCTCTTTCTCCCTTGTCCTCTCCTTCTCCTCTCTTCCTCTCTTTCTCCCTGTCTCTCTTTCCTTCTTTCTCCTCCCTCTCCTTCTCTCTCCATTCTCATCACCTTCCCCACCTTCTCCCTCTCCGTCTCCATCTCCATCATTCCATTCTTCCTCCTTCTTCTTCTCCTTCTTCTCCCCCCCCCCCCCCCTTTTCCTCCTTCGTTCAAAGATGAAAGACCTTTCACATAAACCAAAAAAAAAAAAAAAAAAAAAAATACAAAATGAATAGAACGCATTAATTTCCTCTGAATTAAGAAGCTCATTAGTTTAATTGAGGTTTAAGAAGCCTTAACAAATAGGTGACGTAGGAAGAAAGAAGAGAAGAAGAAGAAGAAGAAGAAGAAGAAGAAGAAGAAGAAGAAGAAGAAGAAGAAGAAGAAGGCGGAAGAAAAAGAAATTGGATTTTGTTGCTGTTAAGAAAAAAAGAATAGGTGACGTAGGAAGAAGAAGAAGAAGAAGAAGAAGAAGAAGAAGAAGAAGAAGGGGGAGAAAAGAAATTGGATTTTGTTGCTGTTAAGAAGAAGAAAAAAGGAATTGTATTCGCAGTATTTTTATTTGTTTGTTTGTTTGTGTGTTTGTTTGTTTTGTTGTTGTCTGGTTTATCCGTCGTCTGTGTGTCTGTTCTGTCTGTCTAATTGTCTAATTGTCGTTGAGAAGAAAAAAAGTGATTGTATTCGCAGTATTGTTTATTTTTTTGTTTGTTTGTTTGTTTGTTTGTGTGTTTGTTTTGTTGTTGTTTTTTCTCTTGTTGTCTGTTTATCCGTCTGTCTGTGTGTCTGTTTATCCATCTGTCTATGTGTTTGTCTAATTGTCTGTCTGTCTAATTGTCTGTCTGTGTCTGTCTGTCTATCCGCATATCCATCTGTATGTAGACAGACAATGACAAAATAAAATAAAGATGCTTTATAATGATAGGGGTGATCATATCAATAATGATAATGATAATGGTAATGATAATAATAGCGATAATAATGATAAAGATAATGATGACAATGATAATAGTAAGCATAATGATAGTACTAATATTAATCATAATGATAATCATAATTATCATAATCATTATCATCATTGCTATCATTATTATCATTATCATTATGAATATCATTATCATCACTATTTTTAATATTATCACCATTATTATCTTTACTATTATCATCATCATTATCATTATTATCTTTATCATTGTTACTATTGTTGTTGTTGTCTTAATAATAATAATGGTAATAATGATGATAAAAATAACAATAATACCAATAATGATAATAATTATAATGATATTGATAATGGTGATAATAATAATGTTAGGCATAAGAATAATGGAAGCGATAATAATAATGATGATGATGATAATAACATTGATAATAATGTTCTAGTTATTGTTATTATTATTAACACATCATCTCTCTCTCTCTCTCTCTCTCTCTCTCTCTCTCTCTCTCTCTCTCTCTCTCTTCTCTCTCTCTCTCTCTCTCTCTCTCTCTCTCTCTCTCTCTCTCTCTCTCTCTC
>NW_020868894.1:330431-337931 GCF_003789085.1 Penaeus vannamei
GCGTATGTGTGTTTGTGGGGTGGGGGATGCACATGTCCGTCCCTCCCTCTCTCCCTCCCTCCCTGTTTTCATTACTCCCTCTTTTCCCCTATGAATTTTAGATGCGTCCCATAAGAAAAGTTTATTATATGATTGTGAGACAGGTGTTTTTACATGAACACGAAGTTCCTCCTTGAGTCTCCATATTTACTTTTTTCATAGCTATCTTTTGTGGCAAAATAAGGGAATTCCATATATTTGTCAATTCATAAATCTGATTCATATTTTTGTGATTAATTTTTTATGTCCAAAAGGAATTTTTGTTTTATTTTTTTCCTCTCAAATCCCATAGGTCAAAATATGCTGTTAGTTGCTGCTCTGCAAGCTCGCAACAATGCAAGAGTGGTAGTTTCAGGCTCACTTGAGTTCTTCTCTGATGCCTTCATCATGGCCTCTGTCCAGACACCACAGGTACACAATTGCTGTTTCAGTTAGATATATTAAGCAGAAAAAAAGTTTGTTTTTATGATTTTGAGTACTTCCCTTGTCATGTTACTTTTTGACAAAATATTTCCCTGCTTTTTTATAGTACTAATTGTATTTATTCCACTTCATGAACAGGGTAAGTTCTATGAACGTTCTGGAAATGGCAAAGTGGTAGAAGCTCTTAGTCGCTGGGTATTCCGGGAGGAGGGTGTTCTACGTGTTGTATCTATTGAGCATCATCTTCAAGGAGATTCTCAGCCTCCAGTTGCATACACAATTAAGGAAGATGTGGTAAGTAGAGATTACTTTTCTCTTGATTTTTGTTGATTAAAGTAGTACAATTCAACATTTATTTTGCAAGCCGTGAGCTGCCATTTTTATATAGCTCTTAATAGCAAATTTTCATTCTTTTGCCTCTTCCAATATCAGGAATACAAAATTAAGGTTGAGAGGCTTGTGAATGGCTCGTGGAAACCATTTATGGCAGATGATGTACAGATGGAATTTGTTCGCATTGACCCATTCATCAGGCTGACCATGACACCCAGTCCTGAAGGGGTTTTCTCAGTCAAGTTTACGGTAATGGAAATTTATTATTCTTATATTAAATTTAGTAAAGTTTTCATAATTCTTACATTGTATTATGTCATTATTTTAATGTAAAAGTTCAGTTTAATTTGATTAAATTAATTACTTCATTGTATTGTAAGTTTTTTTTTTTTTATATAAAGTTAGTATTTTCACGGTTTTGGTTATTCCAACATTGAACCACATATGACACAGCTGTGTAATATGGTTGTATAACTTTGTAATTTGGCAGTCATAAGGTCTGTCTATGTACAGATGTTCTCTCTCTCCCTCTCCCTCGCTTTTTAAAAAATCCTGTGTGGTTACAGGTACCTGATGTCTATGGTGTTTACCAGTTCAAGGTGGAGTACAACCGTGTTGGTTTTACACGTCTATACAGTTCCACTCAGGTCAGTATCACTATACAAGTTGAGCACACACTTGTAATCTGTCTTTTTCTTTTAATGGAAAATATAGTTTTTAAAATCTTTCTAGAAACTTGAGCATAATTACATGTTTAACTCATAAACATACAGGAAGAAACATTTATGCTGAAAAACAGGTTTTTGCCATCCCAGTAGCCATGTACATTTCTAATAAATTTTGTGTGTTTTTGCAGGTATCAGTGCGACCATTCACTCACCGAGAGTATGAGAGGTTTATCGAGTGTGCCTACCCATATTATGCAAGTGCCTTCTCAATGATGTTTGGGGTCTGGTTATTTTCCATGGTTTTCTTGCACCACAAAGAACCTATCCCCAAACGTAAGGCAGATTAAGTTTGTTTGTTAACCTCACAAAACTAGTTAACTTCACCATTCCAGCTGTTTCTTTCAGCTGTTTGTGTAAAAAAGATACACAAAAACCATATTCATAAGTTCGTTTGGTATATACAGGATTTTTCACGATTCTTATATTGCAATAGTTTGGAACTTCCAAGTAAATATTCTGATGAAATTTTTTATACAATATGATCATGTGTAAGATTGTTTTCATCACCTTTAAAGTTGCTAGTGAGTCTTTGATCTTTTTTTATTATAATTTATTATTTATTCCACAATATGATGGCTAAAAGTGACTTAGTTCTGTCTGTGTTATATGTGAAATAACTTGCATATTTCTTCAACAACATGTAAACTTGTAATTATTATCCCTGCTATTAAAAGTACTTTAAAGAGAATACTTTTACTTTCCTTTATACCACTTCAGACCCTTTCTATGATCCACATCTTAGAGAGTTGTAGAAAACAAACTTTTTTGTATATTTCAAATATTGTCCAATTAGAATGTATCAAGGGCCTGTATTAGTATTTGATATATTCAAACTAATTGTTGAAAAAGTCTGTATTCAGGGTTTTGTAATCAAACGTTTTGTGCTGAAAAAGAATGAAGATTAGACATGAAAGTTTACTAAGTATTGAAATTCCATGCTTAATTATATTTTGCAAACACACTTGTAGATTTACTAAGGTATGGCATTTGACTTAATCATTTGTATAAGTAAGACTTACAAATGTACTATTCATTGTGTTCTTAAGGCAAGTAATTTCACAAAAAAATAAAGACAATCATAGCTTCCTAGTGTTATGAAAGTGAGATTGGCAGTATATAACCAGTAATAATTTTTCTGTGTATCTGAACATTGCCTTGATATGATGAATTCATCCAGAGATTAATGTCAAGAATAAGAGTAAACAATGTGATGGCTGCTAGGTTGTGCGTTAGGACTTATTACAGAACTTTCATCTTGAATTAGATAGTTAATCACTGCCCCTATCCATAATTTAATACAAAAAATATTTATTAATCAAATGCATGATGACTTAAGCAGTAAGTTGCCATTTGTACTCATAATGCAAATAAGAATCTGTATTGAAAAAGTGCCTATTTAACTTTCTTGGTAAGCATGCTTAGTCAATAACACGGCCTTCAGTAGCCAGGGGAATAACCTTCGTTGATCATAACTGCTGCTCCTCTGGCTTCTAGTGATACGATTTTCCATCTGTTTATGGAACACCAAAATAGTGAAGTTGATATTAAACTCTTCTTAATGGAGAGCATTGAATGTAACGGTTGTGGTAATACACCTACTCGGGTTGTACAGTCCTTCCCAAAGCAGTTTGTACTAACATCCCTTCCTATTAGGGAAATATGGAGAATATTGCATTTCTTGAATCTCAAGATCTTTTAGAAACTATACACTTCAGTACACATTATAATTATTTAATATTTTCGGCGGATATTTAATTTCCATAAGGGAAATCTACGATGAAGGAAACATGGCCAGTAATTGTGGAAGATAAATATATTCATTTGATAGTAAAACAGGCTATAAAATTGTACTAAAATGTAATTACTGAAGAAAGTGTTGGTTGCAGTTCAGATTCTTATAAGCGTACATTTTTCGCAGTTGGATAACCCTGTTGTCCAATTCTGGCTCTCCTTTGCTACTGCTGTGATGGCAGCATTTACGATTATCTGGAGAATCCGTTATATTATATACAGATTGCCAGAGAGAATTAGAGGGGTGGGGGATCGTAACAAAAGCAAACCCAAGCAATGGAACAATATATAGAGATGTATATAATAACGTCACACTTGGATTAAATACACTTAATAGCGTTTTAAGCAGGGGTTCGATTTGTCAAGAATTATTGTCAAGAACTGCAAAGTTTATATAAATATAGACTTTATACCTAGCCACATCCCCCAGCGATAGGGACTAGCGACCCTGTTCTTGAATGCTTCGACACTTGACCTGGGCTCACGGCCCAGACCAGACCTCCTCTCGGGGGTCGCCCCCACACGCGCGTTACCGCTCGGCGTGCCTTTGGGCTCCCCTTTCCCAAAACTGCATCAGCATGAGACAGACCACGCCACGCTACCAGCCACCTGAAAAACAAATAAAGGAAGAAACCAGAACTGTCTCTCCATACACCCACCAAAGTACGCCGTTGGCACTTCTTTCCATTCTCCTTTCTTCGCCAATGTGTGCATGCCGAACGATTTTTTCACAAGTACAGTTTGTTTTTTTTTCAAACATCTAAACAAGTGTCTATGCAAATTGCATTTTCTTCCCTTTTCCAGTATCAACCATGTTTTTTTTCTCTTAGTAGATCATCGTCTTTTTAAGGGAATCCCCATTTTTATCACTTGCGAGAGTCATTTCTTTCTTTGGCGTATTTTTTAAAATCTAATTCGATCATGCTAGAATTAATGCATATATTTGTTGTCTATCCCTATAACGTGCATTTTTCTTATCGCGCATTATTATCTGTTTTTTCGGGCATTCTAGGCCACGTGGCTAGAGTTATAAGTATTGCCATATTACGTTTTTTTTTCTTATTTGTATTATCTCCCATTGTATAAACCGACGTTAATTTCGTCTATTATTTTCAGTGCATTTATTTCGGCTCGGTTTAACCATGCATTTGTGGGATATATTTGAATATTCAAATAACTTAGTGGAATTATGCACAAACAAACATTTCCCCCATGCTTCCCACCTACCCCCATCCCCCTACGATCCCTCCATCCTAAACCCCCTCCCCTTCTAACCCCCATCCGTTGTCTCCCCCCCTCTCTACCTATTTTCAATATTTCTGTTCAGGCCAATAGCATTCAATTATTTTTCGTCGTGTTATTTACTTAAAATACTATTTCTTTTAAAAGAATGCATTAATTTTGGTAGCTGATGACCTGTCTTATTGACTTTTTCTGTCTTGTGACTCCTAGGTTTATTATCCGATGTTATCTTCAAGTTAAGCTTCGAACGTTATATATTGTTTTCTTTTCATATATATAATTATAAAAACACAGTCTATCTTGTTTATTAGTGTGTTTATATGAATATTGAATTCAGTTATTCTTATACATACAAATGTTATACTCATTTTTTCGGGAGCCACTTGGCACATAGTTGTTCAGGTGAAATCAGGTCAGGTCCTGTCAAAGGATGACGATACCTCACTTTTAATGACCTGTATTAGCCCCGATTTTTGAATATTGTGATTTTATCTTTGTAATTTGATTATTTAATTTTGCGATCACTGTGTACCTATTTTTTTTACACATCTAATTTTACAACTATTAGCTCTTGCTATTTTTAACGAAATTCAGATAATAATAACCTCATATGACCTTACTCAGGTAAAATTATCCTTCTCCCACCATCTGACTTCACCCGACTTAAAATACATTCAAGCTATTTGTATTTATTTCTTATTCGGTTATCTCCATGTTAGAGATTAATTATATTATACAGCTACTATGATTTCATATTCGTGATATTCGCTTTCATGAATGATCACTAATTGCGAAACTACCTTGGTTATCCTAACGATTTTCCATTTATTTCCCTCAATACGATAATCGTCAGTATGCCGACCTGATTTTCGAACATTTTCTTCATCAATCAATCTTAATCACGAGCCTCACCTCATCATTATTACATGGTCCTTGGTGACGACCCCCAGCCGGGTATGGATATGTAATTAGCGTTAGGGTAATTAATGTTAAGTTGTCCTGTATGTGCCAAGCTGCACACTTATCGCTAGAGGCGATCTTAGTTCTTATAAGACTATACGTGAAAGATTATCGCTGGTATTCTCCAAGAAGATGGGATGCCCAATTTGCGTTCTGTGTATGTGTTCGTTCGATGATATCCCTTCTACGGTTGAGTCCATCATCACTTTCCTCAGGGAATTTATTTTAAGTATCATTTACAACCACGAGGGTTGTCTTTAGGCTGTCAAATAAGGGAAGCTGACCCACACCTGCTCGCATCATGCGTTGCTCTGCACGCTTATTCTGTTCTGCAACAGACCAGTCACTGTTTCATTCATTTTCCGTACTAATTAAAGTACCATTTTGTATGATTTCGCATAGTAGTTGATTAATATTGCAATTACCGTGTTTATTTTTATTAGCGTGAATGTTTTTTTCATACACTCAGATCTGTGATTATTTTTCATTAAGCTCAACCCAGATTCCCACCCACGCCAACACACCTGACCCCCCTATCCTCACCCTCTTTGACCACCCACCCCATCCTTCTCTTAGCCTCCCGTCCACTCACTCACTCCCCCTTAGCTTCCAACTCCCACTCCATTCTATTTCTTTTTACTCTCGCTCTTACTTTGACAAATTAGTAATGACTCTAAAAACTAAAGAATATCTATCAGCATTCTATTTTATACTGTGTTACTCATTTCATAACTCTCACCCATTAACTTAATCAACTCGCCTACGCAGTCATGTAGCTACATAAACACATTGTCTCTCCTCATTCAAACCACGTTAATTGCACAAGAATTACATGCGTACTCTTTCCGGAAGATAACCGACTTCCGCCAATCATGTATTCTTGTCTTGCATTACGTTTTATGTTTTATCGTGCAAATGTTGTCTTGAGAAAGTATATTTTGATGTAATTAGTCGCTCCCGAAGTATAAGGACTGTATTACCTGTTTTCATTATCGCTTTGCCTCGAATTGCTGTTGGTGATGTGTGATAGACAAATTCAGTGAAATGAAATAGAATATTTACTATTAGTCAGACGTATACTGTATGCACTATTGCACTGCACAACTGTTGAACTTCTGCATTGTTGCATTTTCATTTTTCTCAAGGAAGTTAGTCGTTCAAGACGTTCTTGTGAACTGCGACACCTTTTGCTTCCTTATAGTTCTGCACAATGCTTATCTCTTGTAGATTTTTCCCTTCTGCTATCTGAAATAATTGCAACTCAAGCAAGTCCTTGCGGACTATTGCAATTGTCTCCCAAAGCATGCTCCTCTGTCTATCCTTGGACAGTGAATTATTGAAAATTCATGAAAATTTTTGGAATAACACTCATTGCAATCTGATATATTTTGATTATATCTTACGGCCCTTGCTATCACACAATCCCCCCCCCCCCCCTGTTTGCCCTCCTGTCTCTGCCCTGTCCCTGCCTCCTGTGTACTCATTTCAGAGAACGCCAGCACCATCCCGTCGAGGACGACGGTTAATAGCGTATGTCGAATGATCTGAGGAACGAGGGGTACCTAGCCACGTCCCCAAGCAATAGGGACTACCGACCCTGTTCTTGAATGCTTCGACACTTTACCAGGGCTCACGGCCCTGACCAGACCTCCTCTCGGGGGTCGCCCCCACACGCTCTGTAGTGGACGTGATTTACCCCCCACTATGTTGCGAGTCTAGGCTAGGCGAGTCCCCCCTATCAACAGGGTAGCACCTTGGTTCAGCACCATCTGTGGGAGTCTCCGGCAGCCACCTGGAGCATTTTATTTGTTTTGTTCATTTACACCTTTTTAGCAGTTCATTTTATGGCCTCAAGCTTATTTTAACTTTTAGTGGTTAAATAAGTTTTACTTGTATTTTAATCTATTTTATTTTAAATTATATTATTTAAGTCTTTGGCGACAAGACGCATCACTCTCTTGGGTGGTTCGCTTGTCGTGAAGCA
>NW_020868894.1:340306-357806 GCF_003789085.1 Penaeus vannamei
TGGTTGCGAGGAGGGGGAAAGGATCGAGGGGAGGAGGGAAGGGATGAGTAGAAAGAGGAGGAGGTAGGAGAAGGAGGGAGGAGGGAGGAGGGAGGGTGAGGAAGGGTTATGTGGTGGGAGGAGGAGGGGGAAGGAGGGAGGATGGGAGGAGGAGAGGGGGTGGAGGCAAGGGATGGTGGGTGGATGGGAGTAGGTGAAGGTAGGGAGGAAGGGTTTATGGGTGAGGAGGAGGAGGAGTAGGAGAAGGAGGGAGGGAGGGAGGAGGAGGGGATGGGAGGGTGGGTGAGGAGGAGGAGGTAGGAGAACAGGAGGAGGGAGGAGAGTGAGGGAATTGAGGAAGGGATGGAGTGGAAGGAGAGGTAGGAGAAGGAGGGAGGGAAAGGGAGGAGGGAAGGAGGGAGGAGGAGGAGGGGGAAGGAGGGAGGGAGGGAGGAGGGGGTGGGAGGAAGGGAGGGAGGAGGAGGATTGGGAGAGAAGATGGAGGAAGGAAGGAGGGTGGTGTGAAGAGGAACGAAGGGAGGGTGCTTGAAGTGAAGGAGGAGGGAATTGAGAGGGAGAGGAGGATGGTTGATGAGGATGAGGAAGGGGAGGAGCAAGAAAAAGTTAGGAAGACGAGGGAGGAGGGAGGAGGGAGTGGGGGAAGCGGTGGTGGAAGGTACGAGGGATGAGAGAGAGAAAGGTCTATAAAAGTGGAAGAGAGGAAATTAGTAAAAGAAAAGGGATAAAACAGGGAAGAGGAGGGATAAAGAGAGGTAAGAATGGATGAGAAGACAGAGATGAGGGGCAAGTGAGGTGAGAGGGAAGGACAAGAAGAGGATAGGAAGAAGACTGACTAAGGCAAGGTTAAAGTGAGAGAAGATGGAGAAGGAGGAAAAAAAGGAGAAGAGAGGACGGAGAAAAGGAAGGAAAAGAAGGAAGAGAGGTTTGGAGAAGAAAAAGAGGAAGAGGAAGGAAAGACAGAAAGGAAGGGAGCGGAGAGGCAGGAAAGGATGAAAAAAATGGAAGCTGAAGATTAGAAAAAAGAAAAAGAATAGGTCCTCATCAGTGGGTGGTGGAAATCCATACAACAGACATGCAATCGTTAGGCAAAATAACATTCATAATAACATTAACCTCTCCTCCATTTTCGAAAAAAAAATTGTTATATATAAAAGATATAATTGCCATCCCCTAAAAAAAAAAAAAAAAGAAAAAAAAAAAAAAAACTTATTAAACTGATATATATAAATATAACCAACATGGCCGAATTGATTAAATTTAAATATGGGCAGTAAGACAACTATTGAAAGTTTTCTGTTCCGTCCTATTTTTCATTATGTTTATTAATTATTACATACTAATTACTACTCCTTTTCGAGTTGTCTTGCTGATTCAATTATTCATATCCGGAATTTTTAAATAATATTAATTTGTACGTTATTCAGTTTGAATTTCACACCTCTACTATTTATAATTTTTATATTCTTTTACTTAGTTTTCTTTCATATTTACTTCCTTCCTGTAACTTTTCTATATTTTCTTTATTTCTGTATATTTATTCTTTCCTTTCCATTATCATACAATCTCCTTTCTCGACTCGCCAACTCCCCGCACCCCTCAAGAGAGGATGAGAAGGAGAGAGAGCGAGAGGATTGGAGAGGGGGGAGAGAAAGAGGGTGAGGAAGGGGAGACGTAGAGAGGAGTGGGAGAGTGATGAGAGAGAGAAAAGGAAGGGAGAGAGAGGAGGAGTGAGACGAGGAGAGGAGAGAGAGAGAGAGATGAGAGAGTGAGAGAGAGAGAGAGAGAGGAAGAAGAGAGAGCGAGGAGAGAGCGAGGAGAGAGAGAGAGAGATAGAGAAAGAGAAAAGAGAGAAGAGAAGAGGGAGAGAGAGATGGAGACAGATAGAGAGAGAGAGATGAAGAGAGGGAGAGAGAGATGAGACGAGAGAGAGAGACGAGAGAGAGAGCGCGAGCCGAGAGCGAGAGCGAGAGCGAGCGAGAGCGAAGCGAGAGCGAGAGAGAGAGGAGAGAGAGAAAGAAAGCGAGAGCGAGAGCGAGAGAGAGCGAGTAGAGAGAGAGGGTGCTCGCAGAAGTGGCTAACGACGTGTAAACTTGGCCTTTTATGCGCCGCCATATTTCTCCTAAGGGCGGCGGGTCCTTCTCGGGGGAGGTAGGGGGGGGGGGGGTAATGCACCATTTTTGGCGTCATTACCCCTTTTTTGAAGGGTGGGTTGGAGGGGGTGAGAGAAGTTAAGATGGGGGTGGGTTTTGGTGGTGGGTTGAAGGAGTTAGGGTGGATTCTGGGTTGGATTTAGTTTTTAGAGGTTGGGGTGGGTTTTTAAGTGGATAAGTTTAGGGTGGGTTTTTTAAGGGTTGGTTAAGGGATAAGGGTTAGGGTGGGTTAGGGTTAGGGGATAGGTTTAGGGTGGGTTATGGATAAGTTTAGGGTTAGTTAAGGGATAAGGTTAGGGTGGGTTAAGGGATAAGTTTAGGATGGGTTAAGGGATAGGTTTAGGGGGGTTTTAAGGGTGGTTTAAGGGTTTAGGATGCGTTTAGTGATCAGTTCGGAGTGGGTTTAAGAGTGGGCTTAGGAGTAGGTTAAGTGAGAGTCAAGAGCAGGGGTTAGGGTGGGGTTAGGGAAAGGAAGGATGTTGCAAGAGCTAAGAGTTAAGGGGTGTTAGATTAAGGGGGTTTAAGAGGAAATGCTAAGAGGGTCGTTGACTAAGAGGGCTAAAGGGGGGGGGGGGGTTTAAGAGGAAAATGTTAAGAGGGTCGTTTGACTAAGAGGGCTAAGGGGGGGGTTTGAGGGTGAGGAGGGGGGGAGGGAGGAGGAGGAGAGGTGTTAATATGCAAACTTTGAAGGAGGGGTAAAAAAATAAGGAATTTAATGGTGTATTCTTAATCAAGTTTGGCCATACTTTTTTTTTCTTTTTTTTTTATTATTATTTGTCATTTTTGTTCAAAAGTGTGATTTTGGTTTCCTTCTTCTCGATATGATGGTTATTAAGATGGTGAGCGAGGGAGAGTGAGAGTAATAGTGAGTAAGAGAAAGACGTAGTGGGGATGAGGATGGATGAAGAGAGTGAGAGAGGAGGAGAGAGAAGGAATAAGAGAGAGGAGGAAAGAGAAGGATAAGAGAGAGGGAGAAAGAGGTGTAAGAGAGAGGAGAATAAGAGAGAGGAGGAAAGAGAGCAGATAAGATAAGAGAGAGGAGGAAAGAAAGGAGGAAGGGAGAAAGAGGAGTAAGAGAGACGGAAAGGGAGAGTTCTAAATACAAAGTACCACCCCATAATTTCGAAATATTTTGCAGTCACCCCTCGTAAGCACTCAAAATATATCTGCAATACTAATAAAACGAAAATAGATAAAATATACTAAAAGATAATGAAAAAGAGTACAGCTAAATGCCAATCCATACGAGATTATATACACCGCACACAGTAAAAAACACAAATATGCAAATTAGGTGATAAGAAAGTATAAAAGATGCTGTTCTCCATCGACTAAGATAACAGAAGCTTTTAAGATACGAAACAGCATCTTTAATCAGTATTTGCTGATCCCCGAGCTGGAAATTTCCCCTTTGTGAGTCTTTGCCATATTCCAGTTTTATTTTCCATCATTAGAAGTCAAGCATTTTCTTTGTAAGAGGAGGAGGAGGAGGAGGAGGAGGAGGGAAGAGGAAGAGGGGAGGAGGAGGAGGAGGAGGAGGAAGGAGGAAGGAGGAGAGGGAGGAGGAGGAGGAGGAGGAGGAGGAGGAGGAGAGGAGGAGGAGGAGGAGGAGGAGGAGGAGAGAGGAGGAAGAGGAGGAGGAAGAGGAGGAGGAAAGAGGAGGAGGAGACAGAAAGAAAGAGAAGAAGAAAGAAGAAGAAGAAGAAGAAGAGAAGAAGAAGAAGAAGAAGAAGAAGAAGAAGAGAAGAGAAGAAGAAGGAGGGAGAGAAGAAGAAGAGAAGAAGGAGGAAGAAGAGGAGAAAGAGAGAAAAGATGGAGAAGGAGGAGAAGAAAAGTAACTTTCCTGTCATAAAAAAACGAAAAAAAAAAATAAAACACAATACAACACGAGCGACACTCTTCGTCCCTTTCAAGACAATTTTCTTTTTCTTCTTTCTTTTTTTGTCTCCTTCGCCTCCTCCTCCGTCTTTTGAGAGAGATTTAAATGCATATGAAAACATCCTAAGTGACCCATTAACACCTCGCTATAAAAGGGAACAAGAAGTGATTGTCTTGCTAAAAGTAATGAGAGGGAAGACTATTTTTTTTTTTCTCTCTTTCTCTCTTTTTTCTACTCTTCTTCATTTCTTTTGCCGTTTAAATGACTGGCGTAGGTCGTTAGAATTAGAGAGGAGGAGGAGGAGGAGAGGAGGAGGGGGAGGGAGGGAGGAAGAGGGGGGGGAGAGAGGGGAGAGACGGAGGAGGGGAGAGGAAGGAGGGCGAGGAGGGTGGAGGGAGAGGAGGGGAGGGTGGGGGAGGAGGAGGGTGGGGGGGGAGGAGGGGGAGGAGGAGGAGGAGGGGAAGGCAGTAGGGAGGAAGAGGAGAGGGAATGGGAGGAGGTGGAAAGGGAGGAAGGGGGAAGGGTGAAGAGGAGGGGGAAGAGGAGGAAGAAGGAGGAGGAAGGAGAACGAGGAGGAGGAGAGAGGAGGAGGAGGTAGGAAAGGTAGTTGGAGAAGGGAGGGAGAGGGGAGAAAGAGGGAAAGAAGAGAGAATAAGAGAAGGAGAAGGAGAGAGATAGAGATAATGAGAGAGAGAGAGAAAGAATCTTATACACAGCAGAGAGCGAGACCAGCGTGCAACACTAAAAGAAAAAGAGACGAGAGATGAGGAGAGAAGAAAAAAATCAAGCATAAAAATACCGACGATGGCAACACTGTCGGCAATACATATAAGCAATGGGCATATATATCGGAGACAATATCATCTATTACTCGCTGCCCCTAACAGGCCGGCTAGGAGGGTAGGAAAGGTGGGCAGGGTACGGGCGGGAGAGGGTAGAGACTAGGGCAGGGGTAGGGGTAAGGGTACGGGGTAGGGGGTAAGGGTATGGGGTAGGGGTAGAGACTAGGGGCATGGGTAGGTGGGTCGGGGTAGGGGTAGAGGCTACGGGTAGAAACTAAGGGGAAAGATTAGGTATACGGGGTTATGTGATACAGGGTTACGGGTAGGGGGGTTATGTGTACGGGGTAGGGGTATGGTAGGGGTATGTGTATGGGGTACGGGTAGGGGTCGTATATCGGTACGGGGGGTCTAGGGGTATGTGTAGGGGCTAGGGGGTATGTGTACGGATACGGGTAGGGGTGGCAATGGGTAACAAGACTCTTGTTTTAGAAAGTTAACTTAAACGAAGAAAATGTTCACAAAAAAATATTTTCTCATTCAACCTCATGCACTTTTAAATCCTGTCTTTAATTGTAAAAACTTCTATTTGTAAAAGTTTTCATTATTTCTAACCCAGAGAACATATGGATAAAAAAATGTTGACGTTTCAGATTCCCCTCCCCCCTTTTTTTTGCTTTTCTGTGTCTTTTTCCTTATCCTTCTCCGTCTTTCCTCACTATTTTTTTTCGTATCCCACCTTCTTGTGCCTTAACCCCATCTTTTTCCTCTTCGAGTTCTTTATCAAGGTGTCCTTCCCTTTTGACTCTATCTTCCACTCCCTTTTTTTTTTCCTCTTCCTTCTCTCCTTTCAGGTTCTTCCCTCCATCCTTCCTTCCTTTCCCCCTTCCTTCCCTCTAACCATCTCTCTCCATCCTTTGCTCTCTCCATCTATCCTTCTCACCCTCCTCCCTCCTCTCCTCTCAACACCCACCCCACTTTCCCCTTCCCTCATCCTCCATCCATCCTCCTTCCCTCCCTCCCTCCCTCCTCCTCCTCTCCTTCCTTCCTTCCTTCCACCCCTCCCTTACCCTCCTCCCTCCACCCATCCTCATCCTCCCTCCTGCTTCCTCCTTCAACCCTCCCTGTACCCTCCTCCCTCCTCCTTCCTTCCTTCCACCCCTCCCTTACCCTCCTCCCTCTCCCTCAAAAAGGGGTCGACGACCGTTGTTTACCCCAGTAGGAACCGGGAAAGCCTTAGCACCTCGCCGGTAACCAGCACAGGTAGCAGCTCATCCGGCCGTGTTATTTATCCTCAGGTTTACTAACTATTAAGGTGACTCGGCTGCGGAGACCACTATGTCATTTTCTTTTTCACGTTGGGTAAATAAAACACTTTTGGAAAAGGGGATTTGAAAGTTATTTGTATGGAAGTTATGTAGGTGGACATATAGTTTATTGCTATCTATCTATCTATCTATCTATCTATATATTGTCCCAGGATCTATTGCAGTATGAATTGATTAACTCAAAGAGAAAGAGAGAGAAAGAGAGAGAAGAGAGAGAAGAGGAGTGAGAGAGAGCTCCATTGAAACTACATTATAAAGACAGCGGAAAGGAGGACGAAGTTAGCTCCCCCTCCCCCCTTCTTCCTCACCCCCCCCCCTGCTTTCCCGACCTTCCGCAAAACTACACTCACATGTAATTTATATCGTGATCGGAGAGCATAAACTTCCGTTAGGGGGGTGTCGTAGAGGAGGAGGGGTGGTGGGGTGGGGGGCAAGGTGTAATCCCAGGAACTTAAATCAATTCTAAGTGATATATGCGACACTTAACGACGTTGAAGAAAGGTTGAGGGGAGGAGTAGGGGGGTGGAGGGTTGGAGGAGGGAGAGGAGGAGGGGAAGAGGGAGTGAGGGAGGAAGGAAGTGGGGGGGGAAGGGAGGAGGGAAGGGGACAGAGGGATGAGGAGGGAAGAAGGGGGGGAGGAGGAGGAAGAGGGGGGAGAGGGAGGAGGGGAGAGGGAGGAGGAATGAGGGTTATTTACAGAAGGGAAGAGGGATGGGATGGAAGGGGGGGGGCGACTTCGAAAGTGTCTGTTGTGTCCTTCTGAGAACGCATTTGGACGTATCCTTTACCGGGAAAATGGAGTGGGTTTTGACATTATTTCTTCGTTTTTTTTTTTTTTTTTTTTTTTTTTTTTTAAGCCATTCTATCCCCTTCCCCCTTCTTGTCTTTTTCTCTTCTCCTTGTCTCTCTCCTCCTCCTCTCCTCCTAATCCTCCTCCTCTTACACCCCTCCCTCCTCCTCCTCCTCTCCTCCTAATCCTCCTTCCTCTTACACCCCCTCCCTCCTCCTCTCCTCCTAATCCTTCTCCCTCGATCCCCTCCTCCACCTCCTCTCCTCCAATCCTCCTCTCTTACACCCCCCTCCCTCCACCTCCTCCTCCTCTTACACCCCCTCCCTCCACCTCTCCTAATCCTCCTCCTCTTACACCCCCTCCTCCTCCCTCTTACACCCCTCCCTCCCCCTCCTCCTCTCCTCCTAATCCTACACCCCCTCCCTCCACCCCCTCCTCCTCCTCCCCCTCCCCCCTTCGTGCCCCGAACACCGCCTCGGCTGAACGGGCGATAAAAAGCCGTCTCACAGGTGACAAATTGCCGAGTTATCTGACATTCATCAAGGATCTTAACCCCCCTCCTCTTTCTCCCCCTTCGCCCCTCCCCTACTTCCCCTCCCTCCCTCCCTCTCTCTCTCTGTTTCTCTCTCTCTCTCTCTCTCTCTCTCTCTCTCTCTCTCTCTCTCTCTCTTCTCTCCCTCCCTCTCTCTCTCTATCTATCTATTTCATTCTCTACCACTTACTCTTTCCATTTTTTCTTCTTTTCAATCTTATTTCTTCCTTCGTCACCTGCCTTTGCAACACCCTCCCCCCTCTCTCTCCCCCCCCTCCGTCTCCCTCTCAAGATGCATTATCAATCATTTTCTTGCAAGAAGGTTTCAGATATTCGGTTAATACTAGAATGCTTAATCTTAATTCTATTCTTGTGATGTTCTCACTTCTCGTTTTCCTATTCTTCTTTCTTTCATTCATCTCTCTTCGTCGTTCACTCGTTACCACTCTTTTTAGTTCTTCTTTTGACTTAAATCTTTCTTGTTATTTATTCAATTTTCGTTTTCCTTTCTTTTTTTCATCCATCTCTCTCTTCTTCATGCACCCGTTATCAATCTTTTTATTTCTTCTTCTTTTCACTGTAATCTTATCCCCTTTCTTGTAATTTATTTTCTCCTCATTTTCCTTTCTTTCTTTCATCTATCTCTCTTCCTTCATTCATCCTTTATCACCCTTCTTATTTCCTCTTCCTCCGCTTGTTATCACCCTTTGTCGCATCTCTCTGCCACGCCCACACGAGAATGAAAGATTGCAAACTAAATCAAATTAAATCATTGCAGGGTTTAAAACGCCATCTACGACACGTGTATACCATTGCAAAATCTTTTAAATGCCACTTGCAATAAACTAATTATTCTCTGCAATGTCCAAAATCCAACATGATAAAACAACCCCATTGCCAGTTCGAAGTTTATCATTATTAATTTAAGAATCCAAAAGCGATAGCACGGCATCCATTTACATATTAGAAAGATCCCATTACAAAAAGAAAGAAAGAAAAAAAGGACGAAATAAGAAAAAGAAGAAGAAAATACAGATGCCACATCAAGAGATCCTATTATCCTATTCTTCTTGATTTCTCCTTTGCCTAATGGTCAGAGGATCCCATTACCCCCCCCCCTAAAAAAAAAAAAAAAAAAAAAACGTCAACCCACCCACATCCAAAATCCAAAAACTTACCCAAAACGACATCCCCCTCCCCTCCCCCCCCCCCCCAAGCCGCCCGCCCCCTCCCTTCCCCCCTCCCTCTCACCCCCTCCATCCCCAAGCCGCACCCTCCTTCCCCCTCCCTTCTTCCCCCTCCTCCCCCTCCTCTCCCCCCCTCCTCCCCCTCCCCCTCCCCCCTTCCTTCCCCTCCCCTCCCTCCTCTCCTTCCCCCTCTCCCTCCCCCCCCCCCCCTCTCCTCCCCTCGTTGCATCACTCATCAGGGGCCTACAGCTCGCTAATAAGTACGTGCATCTTGAGCTCTGATGTCACTCGCGGTCCGATCGGGAAACAGGTAACAGATATTATCGCTTAATGAGGGTATTTTCGACGTCTCTCGAGGACCGGTTCAGCCACGCTTCGGATGACTGTGAAGGACGTGGGATGAGAGAGAGAGAGAGAGAGAGAGAGAGAGAGAGAGAGAGAGAGAGAGAGAGAGAGAGAGAGAGAGAGAGAGAGAGAGTGAGAGAGAGAGAAGAGAGAGAGAGAGAGAGAGAGAGAGAGAGAGGAGAGAGAGAGAGAGAGAGAGAGAGAGAGAAGGGAGGATGGGGAGAAAGGTAAAAGGGGAGAGGGGGGGAAGAGAAAAGGGAGAGAAAGGAAAATGAGAGATGGGAGGACAGAGATGGGATAGAGGGAGAGGAGAGGGAGAAAAAAGGGAGATGTGAGAAAGAGAAAATGGAAGAGAGAGAGAAAGGAAGTGGGAGAGAGATGAAAAAGGAAGAGAGAAAAAAAGAGACGAGAAAACGAGAAGAGGAGAGAGAAAAGAGACAGATGAGAGAAAAAAACGAGAAGAGGAAAGAGAAAAGAACAGAAAAAGGGAAGAGAAAGAAAAAGATAAGAGAGAGAGAAAACAAGTGCGAGAAAAAAAGGAGCAGAGAGCAAAAAAGAAGAAAAGATAGGATGTAGTAGAAAAGGGAAAATGAATAGAGAAAAAAAGGAAGTGGAAGATTTTTCACACGCATAAGTTTTTGGTTTAAGGCAATAGTGATGTTGATAAATTCATATACGTTTTATTATGACGATAACAATGATAACAATAACAATAAGAGCAATATGATAAATAATGACAATGGTATCGATAATAATGATAATAAAATAATGATGATAGTAATGATAATAATGATAACAACAATGATGATTGGTAATGATAATAACAAAAATGATGATAATGATAATGATAATAACAACAATAATAGTAATGATAATGATAATAACAACAATGATAATCATGATAATGATAACAATGATAATATGATAATGATTATAACAACAATGATAATAATGATAATGAATAACAAAATGATAATAATGATAATAATAAGATGATAATGATAATAATAGTCATGATAATGATAATAACAATGATGATGACACTAATAACGACCAAGATCATAATTCCCATCAAAGATACAAAGACACACAACTCAGCCAATGACACGCCACACCCCAAGACACGTTTCAAACAAGTTAACGAACCTCGAATGAGACGTTCAGGGCCCGCCTCTTCAATCAGCTGGCAGAATACGCCCTGAAATATGCATACGGGTTAACAAGCACTCAAGTGTTGGTTTAATAAGCGCCCGGCCGAGGCAGAAGGTGGAGCGAAAGCCATAAATAAGAACCGACGAGAGGGAATCAGAAGAGGGAAGCCGCTAATGCAAACACGCACGAGGGAAGGTGAAAAATGCGGGGGCGTTTTGCGGCGTCGAAACGGGAGGAGGAGCGAGGGAGGAAGAGGAGTGGAAATCTGGCCGTATGTCACAAAAAGGGGGGGAGGAGGGAGGAAGGAGGGGAAGAGGGGAGAGGAAGGGGAGGAGGGAGGGAGGGGGAGGAGGGAGGGAGGAGGAGGAGGAGGAGGGGGAGAGGAGAGGAGGGAGGAGAGGAGGGAAAGGAGGGAGGAAGAAGGAGGGAGGGAGGAGAAGGGAGGAGGAGGAGGGAGGAGGATGAGAAAAAAGAAGAGAAAGAGGATGAGGATAGAGATATAGAGAGAAAAGTGAGCGAGAAGAGAGAAAAGAGAGAGAGAGAGAGAGAGAGAGAGAGGAGAGAGAGAGAGAGAGAGAGAGAGAGAGAGAGAGAGAGAGAGAGAGAGAGAGAGAGAGAGAGAGAGAGAGAGAGAGAGAGAGAGAGAGAGAGAGAGAGAGAGAGAGAGAGAGAGAGAGAGAGAGAGAGCGAGACCCCAAAGTGCTCCGACCAGGAACCCCGCGCCCCATATAATGTTCAGGCCGTTATAAACAAGACGGGAATTTTAATTAGTTTCGTATGGGCTATCACAACGTTAAAAGGATCTTAACATTTTTTGACACTTTGATTTTATCGGCTGCGCGTGTCTGTATGAGCGTGTTGTGTGTGTGTGCGTGAGTGGCGTGTGTGTGTGTGTGTGTGTGTGTGTGTGTGTGTGTGTGTGTGTGTGTGTGTGTGTGTGTGTGTGTGTGTGTGTGTGTGTGTGTGTGTGTGTGTGTGTGTGTATGTGTGTATGTGTGTGTGTGTGTGTATGTGTGTGTGTGTGAGTGAGTGAGTGAGTGAGTGTGAGTGAGTGAGTGAGTGAGTGAGTGAGTGAGTGCGAGTACGAGTGCGAGTGTGTGTGCATGTGTTAAGCGTTCGTGCGCGCGTTCGCATGCGTGTGACGAAAGAGAGATTTCGTATCATTGGATTTACGTAAAGGAATTTCCGTTCGGTTGTCCCAAGTCCTGTACAGGTTATCATTACGTATTTTACAACATTTTCAATTGCCATTTCGATCGTTTTTGTTATGGTCGTTATTTTCCTTTTTTATCCCTCCTTTTTTTCTTATTCCCATTTATCGTATCCATACTAGACTATTCTTTCGGGAATTAGAGCAGTGTTCATGTTTTTTTTCGTTTATTTTTTAGGCCATCATGATTATCGAATTTACACAGAAAGGAAATTTACTGGGGGGGGATAATACATATGAAAACATTCGATGATTTTTTTCCGTAAAATCAGATGACTCGGCAATATTTATTCTGCGATTACCATATAAATAAAGGTAATGGTAGCAGTCTTAATGCTGATGGTGTTGCTATTGATAGTGTAGCAAGAACTACTACTATTACTGATACTAGAAATATTTTACTACTAATAATACAATAACCACCACCACCACCACCACTACTACTACTACTACTACTACTACTACTACTACTACTACTACTACTACTACTACTACTATTACTACTACTCTACTATTACTACTACTACTACTACTACTAAGAATGATGCTAATGATATTGATAATGACACTCACCATCATAATCATTATTCTGATGATCCACGTTCTTACCATGTTCCAAAACCACCCTTATCATCAGTCTTATCATCACCAACAACACAATCACCAAAACTATAAATTTTCCCCCCAATAACTATTACCCCCCCCCCCCCCTTACCACCCCATCCCCCAACCCCCCCCCCCTCGCATAGTACAAAACACACGAACACTTCTATTATCTCATTACAGGCGTATTCTAATGACCTACAAATCCTATTACCACAACTAACCCACATTTAATTATATCATTATCATCGCCATCTGCATTAGCATTCAAATCAGGTTCCTCGCTCCCTTCGGCCTCGTGGGCGCGCGGGCTTCATATTTTGCAGGAAATGACAACAGCAGCTGCGGGTTGCCGCGGGGGGGGGGGGGGGGGATGTTCGGCCGCGGAGAACCTGCGATTTACTTATCTCTTCTTCTGCTGCTTCTCTTTTCTTCCTCTCTCATTGTCTTTCTCTTTTTCTTTCTCTCTGTCTCTGTCTCTCTGCCTGCCTGTCTCTCTCTCTCAATGCCTGTCTGTCTGTCTCTCTTAATGCCTGTCTCTCTCTCTCTCAATGCCTGTCTGTCTGTCTCTCTTGCCTGTCTGTCTGTCTCTCTTTCTCTCTCTCGTTCTCCCCGTCTCTCTCTTGCTTTACTTGTTTGAGCTTCTCTGCTTGGATCATTTAAGACTAGTGTTTCTTTTTTATTTTTATTTTACTCAGTTCTCCTTGTTCTCTTTATAATAATGTTCTTCATCCTATATTTATCTTCATCATGATACAGTCATTCTGCTTCTCTAATTCCACCCTCTTTCTTTTCATATTTCTGTTCTTATTTCTCTTTTCCTCATTTCTCTCTGTCCTTCTCTTATTCTTTTGCTTTCTCGTCTTCCATATGTTTGTCTTATTCTCTTTCCACTTTCCCGCCTTCCTTAATTTCATTATCATCATCATTATCATGATTTTTTTTTTGGATTTCTTCATTCTCATTTTTTCTTCTATCCCTTTCCCTTCTCTTTCTTCCTCCTCATCTCATTCATCATTATCATCATCTGCATTTTCTTCTTCTTCGTCTTCTTCCTCTCCTTGCCATCATCATCATCATCATCATCTGCATTTTCTTCTTTTTCATCATCTCCCTCTCCTTGCCACCATCATCACTCCTTCCTCTGCTTACCATCATCATCACTTCTTCGTCTCCTTACCATTATCATCATTATTCCTCGTCTTTCTTTTTTATTCCGTCTTCTCCATCCCTGCATCTCATGGCTCAAGATTAGTCATTTTGCCGATGGTATGTCACGATAGCTGAGAGCGAATGGGGGGGGGGGAGCAATTGGCACGAAGACATGGAGAGGGAGAGGAGAGGGAGGAGAGAGGGAGGAGGGGGAGAGAGGAGAGGGAGGGAGAGAGAAGAGAGAGGGGGAGGAAAGAGGAGAGGGGAGGGAGAGAGGGAGGGAGGAGGGAAGAGGTAAGGGAGGGAGGAGAGAGGAGGGAGAGAGGTGAGGAGGAGGAGGAGGAGGAGAGGTTGGGGTGAGGGAGAGAGGAAGGGTGAGGAGAGAGGTGAGGCTGAGGGAGGGAAGAGAGGGTGAGGAGAGAGGAGAGAGGGGAGGGGAGAGAGTGAGGGAGGAGAGGGGAGGGAGAAGTTGGGGTGATGGAAGAGAGGGGAGGATGAGGGAGAGAGGAGAAGGCGAGGGAGAGAGGAGAAGATGAGGGAGAGAAGAGAAAGTGAGGGAAAGAGGAGAAGGTGAGAATGAGGGAGAGAGGAGAGAGAAGGGGAGGGGGAGGGAGAGAGAGAGGAGAGGGAGAAGAGAGGAGAGGGAGAGGAAGAGGAAGGGTGAGGGAGAGAGTAGAGGGTGAGGAGAGGAGGGTGAGGGAGAGGGAGAAGAGGAAAAGAGGAGTAGCAGGATAGTAAGATAGAAGCAATTAAGTAACAGAGAACAGTGAAGTGAGAAAAAATGAAGACGTAAGAGAAGAATTGGTAAAAAAAATGAAGGAAGAATATTAAGAAGCATAGGAAAAAAAACAGTGGAAGGATTAAGACGTCCAGAGAAAAGTATAAACAAAAGAACCATAACAAGAAGAGGAGGAGAAGAATTAGTAACAAGAGAGAAAAAAAAGAGAAAGAGAAAAGCGTTTAGAAGGAGCATTCGATCGGCCTTGCTGGAGTTGGATCCGCGTTCAAGAGGATCTAATGCACTTCGTCTTGTTTTTATGGCGCCTATGCAAACCTGATTTAGCGTACATGGACTTCTTGTGCTTTTCTATAATCCTTTGCCCGCGGCGCTGCTTTTTAAAATGATTTATAGATTGGGTGATGAGAGAGGAGGAGAGAGGGAGGGGAGGGGAGGGGAAGGGAAGGGAGAGAGGAGGGAGAGGAGAGGGAGAGAGAGAGAGGGGTGGCGGGTGTGTGTGTGTGTGAGATTGAGAGAGAGAGAGAGAGGAGAGAGAGAGAGAGAGAGAGAGAGAGAAGAGAGAGAGAGAGAGAGAGAGAGAGAGAGAGAGAGAGAGAGAGAGAGAGAGAGAGAGAGAGAGAGAGAGAGAGAGAAAGACCGAACGACCTTTTACCTTCTCGCCTGCGTCGTAAATGAGACGTAATGGCCGAGTTAACATGAGAACGTAATTACATGGCTGCGAAAAAATAAAAAAGAAGAAAACAAAAAATAAAATAAAAGCTACCTCCCCCTTCCACCCCCCCCCAAAAAAAAAAAAAAAAAATCGCGTCACGGTCTCCGGAGATAAACTTACTCACCGACAGAATTATGTTCTTAAGTAATGACCACGACTTGAATACGACCACGCGCCAGGGAGGGGGAGGGGATGAAGGGAGGAGAGGGGGGGGTCAGAGGAGGGGGAGTGGTGGGGTGAGGAGGGGAGGAGGGAACAAGGGGTGTCCGAGGGAAGGTGTGGAGGGGTGAGGAGGAGGAGGGGAACCGAGGGGTGTCCAAGGGAAGGGTGAGGTGAGGAGGGGAAGAGGGAGGGTGGAGGGTGAGGAGTGAGTATAGGGATGAGGGAAGAGAGGGAAGGGAGTGGAAGGGAAGGGGAGGAGAAAGAGCTGACGGAAGGGAAGGGGAGGGAGGAGAGAAAGCGGAGGGAGAGGGGAAAAGAGGATCGAAAGGTAGGGGAGGAGCTGGAGGAAGAGTGAAGGGGATTAGAGAGAGGGGGAGAGTGTTGGGGAAGAGAGGGAAGGGAGAAGGCAGGGGATCAAGGAGAGGGAAAGGGGTAGACAAGAGAAAGGGAGGAGAGCGAAGGAAGGAGATAAAGGAGGAGAGAAAGGAAAGCGCAAGGTAGGTGGGAAGGGAAGAGGGAGAGAGGAGAGGGAACGTGAAGGAACGAGAGGAAAGGGAGAGAGTGGGGTGGGTGTGGGGGGGAAGTCTATTCAGATAAGGCTAGAAATGCTTAATTTACTATTTTTTAAAATCTTATTTTTTGCCAAACAATCTGATTAGAGATCTAAATATTAATATCTGTTGTGACAAGTCAAAGAAAGGAAAATGTGACGCGACGTTAACCAACTAACTTGCAAGTATACCGTCTAGCTCCTGGTATTTCCTAAAGCTTTCCCAACGTCCATGTTCCTTTGAAATCTGAAGTATATCGTCTCAAATGCAGATTTATAGAATTTTCCATCATTATTCTTACAATTTATGGGATTAATAGGCAGATCGTAAGCCCCTACACCCCCACCCCCCTAAAGACACACGCTCTGGAATATCACGGCGAAGAGGCGGATTCATCGCTGCCGTTCGCGTAAATTTCGGTAAAGACGCGGATCCGTCGCTACCGTTCGCATAAATTTCGGTAAAGACGCGGATTCATCGCTGCCGTTCGCGTAAATTTCGGTAAAGACGCGGATCCGTCGCTACCGTTCGCATAAATTTAGGTAAGTGCACGAATATATCGTTGCCGTTCATCGCAGCCGCTCACGTAAATCTCGCAGATTTATCATTGTCAATCGCGCTAATGTCGGTGTACACGCGGATTCATCGCTGCCGTTCGCGTAAGACGTTGGCACTGCTTTTTTGCGTAAATTCCCAATAAGACATGGATACTGCTGTCAAATATCAAAGACGTGGATTCATCGCTGCCGTTCGCGTAAATTTCAAGACGTTGGCGTAAATTCCCAATAAAGACATGGATCCACTGCTGTCGTTCGGGCAAATATCAGTGAAGACGTGGATTCATCGCTGCCGTTCGCGTAAGGGGAGTTTGGATTCAGGCGATGAAGCCGATGCGTTTTTGTCCTGATGTTTATATCTTGTGTTCCGCTTCCTCTCATCGGACTTTTTTCTTTCTCTAACTTTACTCCATCTTTCTCTTAACTTTACTCTCCATCTTTCTCTAGCCCTTTCTCTTTCCTTCCTTTCTTCATTCATTCTTTCTTTCTTTCTCTCTTCTTTGTCCCCTGCTCTCTCCTCCTCATTTCTTCCCATCTAGACACCCACCCCTCTCATCCCTCTCTTCCCTCGTTTCTCCTCTTCCCTCTCGCCTTCCCCTCTCTACCCATATACCTATGGCCCCTCATTTCCCTTCCCCACCTATCCCGTCTGTCCCACCCCTCCCCAACCCCCACCCTCTCCTTCACCCGTAAAGTCCCGCCGTAACCCGAATAATAGCCTTAATGACGCGCTTGTGAAGGCTATGGCGAAACGAGGGGGGCTGGGGTGGGATAGGGGGAGGGAGGGGGTGGGGGGGAGGGTAAGCTTAGTGTCTCCAAGGTCAAGTTGGGGGAGGGTAAGGGGAGCGGGTGTGATGAAGGCTTGATGGAGAGGGAGAAGAGCGAGAGAGAATAGTGTAAGAGGGAGATAATGATAGGAGAGAGGGAGAGAGGAGGAGGGAGGGAAGAGGGAAGGAGGGAAGGAGGAGGGAGAGGGAGGAGGGAGGGAGGAGGGGGAGGAGGGAGGAGGGAAGGGGAGGAGGGAGGGAGAGGAGAGGAGAGAGAGAGAGAGAGAGAGAGAGAGAGAAGAGAAGAAGAGAAGAGAAGAGAAGAGAGAGAGAGAAGAGAAGAGAAGAGAAGAGAAGAGAAGAGAGAGAGAAGAGAGAGAAGAGAAGAGAAGAGAGAAGAGAAGAGAAGAGAAGAGAGAGAGAAAGAAGAGGTACGTGTTTCAAGTACGGAATATCGCACGAATACGGCAAATATTCGCGGCGTATCATTCATACAATGAATCGAATTATATTTTTTTCGTCCGGTCGTATTTGTAAACATCGCCTTTATTTCAGAGTTTGTAGTGAACGAATACAACGCCGTTCCCTATTACGCTACTACACACAACTGCAGCAAAAAATATCGAACGCTATTTTTAATCGCGAGTGAATGCAAGAGGGAGGAGCCAGAGAGCGCCGGGTCAACCGATTTTTCTAATTCATTTCCGAAAATCACATTATCGCATATATATATTTGTCCACACGTGTACACTATGAACCCTTATAATTCACGATCAGGGCCTGTCATTTTGTTTGTACTGGGAAAGGCAGTGACATCGCATGGGTTACGATAAATTGGCAGCGAGGGGCAAAACTGCGGGCATTTTCTGTGGCCTCGTAGATAGTATTTGCGTGTCGTCAATGGC
>NW_020868894.1:362806-382806 GCF_003789085.1 Penaeus vannamei
GGGGATGGGGAAGTAGGTAGGGTGGGTGGAGGGGAGTAAGGTGACAGTAAGAGAGAGAGAGAGAAATATAGGAAAAGTGAGACAGAGCAAGAGAAGGAGAGAGAGAGTACGAGGAGAGAGATAAAACGAGGAGAGAGATAGAACGAGGAGGAGAGAGAGAGATCGAGGAAGAGAGGGAGAGAGAAAGAAAAAAATGAGAAAAGAGGAAATGATAAAGCGGAAAATGAAAAAAAAGACAAATAGAAAACGAAAGAAAGAAGACGAGAAGAAAAACAAAAGTAAGATAAAAAAACGAAAAGTGAAAATCAAATCTCATCTCTTGATTCCCTTGTCTTCCTCTTCTTTCCCTTCTTCTCCCACTCCATTATCATCATTCTTTTTCCTTCCCGTTCGACATTCGCCGTCATTTCCTCCGTCATCTTTTCTTGCTGCAATTTTGGCGTGCGAAAGTCATTATAGTTCTTCTCCTTCTTCTTCTTCCTTATCCTCTTCTTCTCCCCTTTCTTCTCCTCCTTCGTAACGCGTTCTCCAATCTGTTCTGCTCGTTTCCCTTTTCGTCTGCTCATGTTCGTGTTCATCCGCGTCTTCTTGTCTTGTTCTTCGAGGCGTCGAGTCATGTACTTTTGTCTGGGCTCGCGAGGTCGTTCTCCGCATGTCTTTAGTCATGTTATTATCACTGCTGCTTCCTCCTCTTCCTCCGCCATCACAGGCATTGCCATCACCATCATCGCCGACGTTTGATGTCCCGCCATCTCCACCTCTCTCTCTGTCTCCATCATCGTCGTCTCCATCTTAATATCTATCTTCATCATCATCATCTCCGTCTCTATCTATGTTTCCACTAACATTATTTCCATCTCTATCTCTATCTCCATCATCACAATCTTCATCTCCATCTGCATATCTATCTTCCTCACCATCTCCATCTCCATCTGTGTCTCTATCTCTATCACCACCTCTACCTCCTTTTCTTCTTTTTCCTCCCACCACCACCACCTCCTCCACCTCCTTTTCTTCCTCCTCCTCTTCCTCCACCTCCTTTTCTTCTTATTCCTCCTCCTCCTCCTCCACCTCCACTTCCACCTCCTCCTCACCTCTCTCCTCCTCCTCCCTCCTCCTCCCCTCTCCTCCTCAGTCCACCTCCTACCACCACCACCCACCTCCACCTCCACCCCTCCTCCTCCTCCTCCCCCTCCTCCTCCACCACCACCATTTCCACCTCCTCCACTACTAACCCCCCACCCCCGACACCGCACCCGCACTCTATTTAAGTGCCCCATAAGTGACCACTACAATTAAATCTCTGGTGTTCCACTTAGCGCCAAGTCCAGGTATTCCCGGCTTATCCCCTAACCCATCTACGTCACTCTCCCTCACTCCCTCCCCCCCTTATTCTCCCTCTCCTCCTTCCGCTCTTCCTCCTCCCCTCCTCCTCCTTCCTCTCTCCCTCCTCCCCTCCTCCCCTCTCCTTCTCCTTTCTCTTCTCCCCCATTCTGACGTCTTCATTCGATCCCTTACTCTCATCTCTCTTTCCCCTCTTTCGTTTTCTGTCAATTTTCTCGTCATTCCTTCCGTTTTCTTTGACCAGTGCTGATAGATAAATCATATCTACCAACTATCATTATCTTCCTGATCATCAGTGTTCTTCTTTCCCTCACTTCAATGTCTGCCATTTCTCTTTATCTTCCTCTTGTTCTCATATTCTCGTTCTCTTTCCTTCGTCTGGTCATTTTCTCTTTCTCCTTCTCACATATACATTATCTTGCTTATTCTTCCTATTCTCCTGTCATTCTCGTGTCTCTTTGTTCTGTTATGATCCTCCACTTTCCATATTCTCATTTTCTTTCCTTCGTCTGCCTATCTCCCATTTGTACTTCTTACAAACCCATTATCTCTCTTTAGTCTTCCTATTCTCCTGTACTTGTCGAATTCTCACGTCTTTTTTATCCTCCTCTCACATTTACCTTTTCTTCCCTTCGTCTGCTTATCATCCACTTTCCCTCCACACATACCCATTGTCTTTTCTTAGCCCTCCTATTCTCCTGTACTTTCCCATGTCTTTTTGTCCTGTCATTATCCTCCTCCACTTCTCACGCCCACGATCGCATCCTCTGGTCTGTAGAGGAGCTAAAGGGAGCGACATTTGCGGTCTCCAGGTGGTCTGGCTGTCGGTCTCTGCTGCCTCCTTATTGCTCGGTCTTTGTCTCTCTCTCTCTCTCCCTCTGTCATTTTGTATGTCTGTTTGCCTGGCTTTGTCTTTTTCCATGATCTTGTCTCTGTCTGGATATTTTGGGGGGTTTCTGTCTGTTTGTCTGTCTATCATTCATCTTCTCTCTCCCTCTCTCCCTCTCCTTCCCTCTCTCTCTCTCTCCCTTCTTCCTTCTCTCTCTCCCTCCTCTTCCTCTCTCTCCCTCCTTCTTCCTCCTCTCTTCCCTCCCTCCTTCCTTCCTCCCTCTCCCTCCTCCCTCCTCCCTCCCTCCCTCTCCGTCAACCTCGTGACACAGTCCCCAGGAACCGCGGTCAGAGATCCTGAAGGATGGGTGACATGATACCCACGTATGGTCCCCTTGGCCAGGACCTCGGTGGCATTATTGAGGAAAACCACGTGGTCCTTCTACGCCTGTTCTCGGTGGGCGGGGATCGTTGGTGTGTGTGTGTGTGTGTTTGTGTGTTTGTTTGTGTGAGTGTGTGTGTATGTGTGTTTGTGTGTGTTTGTGTGTGTGTGTGTATGTGTGTATGTGTTTGTGTGTGTATTTGTTTTTTTTTCTCCTTATCTGTTTTATGTACCGTACTTTCACTCATTTTTGCCTATGTCTTTTCCCACTGTCTCTCTCTCTCTTCCTCTTTCCCCTCCGCTGTCTCTGTATTTCTGTCTTAAGAAAACTGCCAAAGGTAATTGCTTCTAATAAGTATAAAACACACCGGTATTAAATACAAAAAAAAGAAAAACAAATGTAATCAGATTACAGTCGGAGTATTGATAAATGAAATATTGTGGTTTGTATGTATATACTACATTTCGATATGAATTTCTTATCCATTTATTTGCGCTTTATCCATTTCTTGATCGTTTTAGACTGACACTGACGAAAGCCTTTAAACATCTCGTGACAGCGTGACTGCACCCCCACTCCCCCCCTCCCCCCTCCCCCCGTCGCACAAAAGACAGAAAATGAAAAATGGGTTTTGAAATTAAGTGAAACTTGAAATAATAGAGAATTTACTACCATTAATCTTAAGAAAACATATATCTGCTTATAAGACGTCTGGCCCAGGAAGGGACTTGCGTCACGCGAAACTCCATGAACACGAAAGAATGATCGGTCTTACTAACCTGCTGATGATCTTGACACTCTCAATTTGCTCGCCGGTTTAAAAGTCCGCTTGCGTTTGTACGTTTAACCGACCGACGTATCTCTTCGTGATTTATGATTTTTCGTTATTTTTTGTGTTGATTTCCCCCCCTTTCTTTGTATTATTTGTTTTTTCTTTCCCCTTTCTTTGTATTATATGTTTTTTTTCTCTCTTTTTTTTTTAGTTTTTTTTCCCTCTCTCTCTGTTCGTGTCTTTGGTAACAAAAAGTGGTATTAAAAAAAATATTTTCATTGAATCCTGGATTCTGATCCTCTCGTGTTTTGTTTCTTTGGATTGTATCTTTTAAATCCCCTATATTTATCCTTTTGATTCGACTCTCTGCTTTTAATCTTCTAATCTAATCCTTTTTAACACTTTCCCTCTGCGCTTTTGTTTTCCTTCTCCGTCAGACACATTCTCTCTCTCTGTCTAGCTTTCTCATTCTCGCCACCGCTCTCTCTGTCTGTCTGTCTCTCTCTCTCTTTCTCCTCTCCCTTTCCCTCCCTCCCTCTCTCACTCTCTCTCTCTCTCTCCAACCATCCGTAATCAGTCACCAACACCCAGTCCCTCCGATCTTATATTCTAATCCCCCTTTTATCTCTTATCTCAACAGGTCCCTTTGGATTCCCTCGGAGGATCGGACACCCTTACCAGTCGAGGACGCCGCCGAAGCGAAAGAAACCCCGCACCTCCTTCACCAGAGTTCAGGTTAGATCCTACGAGGCGATCCTTTTGCAGATGGGGAGATAAGGGTTATTTTGGTTTGTGAATTATCGTGCATTGTGGTTGTTGCCCGTGTATGTTGTTGGGGTTTTCATGTGGTTCCTGTAGGACTGTGTGTGGGTTAGGTGAGTGAATTGATATAGGATTTTAGTGAAGAATGTGTGGATATATGTGCAGGTTTGTAACTATACTTACAGGGAGGCATATCTGCTGGTGAGGAAGTATATCCAAAAAATAGCACACGAATCTGTATATATGCGTGTGTGTAAACAAAGGATATACATGCGAGCTAATGCGCAGCGTTCGAAACCGGCCATGCATGCACAACTGCATCTTTGAAGTGTCCAAGGCGAAATGAATAGCAGAACCTGCACTTTTTTATGAATTTGATTTCGCAATGACGTAATGACATCCCTTCTGACGTCACGCGACACCAGAATCCGAAATTTCAGATATAACGAATTCTCTTTCTCAAAACCGCGGATGGCGCACGTTAGGCCCCGTCACTAAATGTCCGAAGTATTTTTAAATGGTTGTGTTCCTTATTATCAATTCTTTCTTTTCCCATTTGAATTTCTCGATATAGAAGTATGATTTGTAAGAGAATGTTAAACCGTGATTATTATGGAATATACTTTTTCAGTCCACTCTCGATAGTCCCTCGAAAAAATAAATTAAAAAAATAAAGAAAACACGAAAATATAAACATATTAATAGTCTTGCATTTTCGTCATTAAACTTTTAACACGCGACTCACACTTTTCTTTGTGCAAACATAGCCGCAGGTATATGCAGAAGCACACGGCAGCCGCGGTTGGCAACAGTGCTAACGATCTCCTTCCCTGACAGTGTTACCATGAGCGGCCGAGTCACGAGGGGCACGTTCGACTCGCCCGGTCACGCCATTTGAACGGGTTTTCGTGGCTTCAGGACGACCAATTCCGGTCTTTAGGGTATTCTGAACACGTGTTCACTGCATTGTGCACAAAGGTTGAACGCGGCAGCAGATTGAGCCATCAGTCAAGCATAATCAGCTAAATAAAGACGGACACGCGATTGATTCTCTGGCGGTTAGTCGGCAACTCGAGTGAGCGTTAGTGTAAAAGTGAATAACAATTTCTTTAAACTGACAGCGAGAAGATCAAACAGCTAAGCCCTACGCTCCCCCAGTGCAGCTCAGCTCCATGAATGTTGAATAGATATTGCAGGATGTATAATTCTACGAGATTCTCCGATCATTTATCATTCAAGGGATACTGAGGATAAAAGCCAGCCATGCTATAATCAACTGTCGATCGCTGTTGTTTGTAACGCCATCGAGTATGATATGCGTGTGCGTTGCTAACGTATTACACCTTTGTCTGTGGTTATAAATGTTGCATGATGCCGTATATATATATATATATATATATATATATATATATATATATATATTATATATATATATTATATATATATATATATATATATATATATATATATATATATCCATACATATATACATATATACATACATACATACATATATATATATATATAAACATAAACATATATATGGATATGTATATTGTATATATATATGAATATATGTATAGAAGCGTATATGTATATGTACACATATATAGTGTGTATATATATGTATGTATGTATGTATGTGTATTTATGTATCGTATACAGGTGTATATGTATATATGTAAATATGTATATGTGTATTTATACTTTTATTAATCAGTTAATTTATTCATGTATGCATACACACGCACACACAATCGATGATGAATTAAGAGCGGCTCAAGTGAAATTAAACATACATATATTGTTGACAGATAGTCTTATATACAGAGTAATGAAAAAACAAAACAAAACAAAACAAAAACACAAAAACACTAGAACGATTGCAACGACCAGAATAGACAAATACGACCACATGAGAACACCGTGACTTCAGCACAGACAAGTAAACGTAAATGTGGCTTTGAACCTCCACGGGACACGACCCTGAAACCCCCGAACAGCTGTACGACCAAATTAGCAATTAATGTTACTCTAGTCTCGCGTTTTTTTGCACCACGTGAAACACCGCTACATCACACTAGCAGCACCGGTGGCACAGCTCTCAACGTCACCTCAAACGTCACCACAAAGACATGTTACCCTAACCACAGACACACACTGCCCCTACCACAAGCACATATTATCCCCACTCTCCACACGCACAAACACGCATTAGTAACAACATACACACATTTACAAGGCCACGGCTCTCGTAACTATCAACGGCGGTACAGTATGTCATAATTTTAAGTAAACAAACCATCATAATCACATTTTCAACACCGCAGACTTGTTCTCACCACCAGTAACCAACTACCACAACCTTGATTGAACAAACATCACCAGAAAAAAACAGTCTCTACACCACAGCCTTATTCTCACCACCACCACATACACACTATCAACTCCACAAATCTATTTTCACCACCACAAACCACCACCACATACACACCATCTACACCACAAACCCATTCTCACCACCACCAATTCACCGACACCACCAACCTTAAACACCATTTACGAGCAAATGAACAACCATTCCCGTTGTAGGTGACGAGCTCGATCAAGCAGAAGTACTTGGCGTCCAGCGAGCGAGCAGCCCTGGCCAAGCAGCTCAATGACGGACGCGCAGGAAGACGTGGTTCCAGAACAGAAGTGGAGGTGAGTTGAGGTTTTAGCTGTAATTGTGATTGGTTTTTATGTATGGTATATATATCGTATATATATGTATGTATGTATGTATATATATATATATATATATATATATGTATATGTATATATATGTATGTATGTATGTATATATATGGTATATATATGTATGTGTGCAAGTATGTATGTATATATGTACATGTATTTAGGTATTTCGGCATTTTTTAGAAATATATTTTGTACACAGGCATTCCCGAATTTTAATTTTGCATCTTTTGATAAGGGGTTTCGGATTATTTTTTTAAGATTTATAAAAAAATCGGGAACACAGATTTTTGGTGGATTGGGATAGGAAGATGAAAGCAAGGTAGATTTTTTTTTTTATTTCCATGTTCTTACGTTGTTAGTGTATGTGTTTCGATCTCTCATTACCTTAACACCCAAGTGAGAAGATCCCCGATAAAAGGACTTAATAATCCCCACGAATAAGATAACAATCCCCAGTCCTTGAGGATTTAAAAGGATTAAATGGAAGAGATAATCGAGCCCGAAAACAACAGATAAGTGCGAAAAAAATCTGCCTTCTCGAAAGTAATCCCCGATTTCCTCCTTTTCCCTCCGTCTTCCGGCTGGGCGAGGAGGAGAAAGAAAGGAAAATGATTATGATTTTTTTTTTTACTAATTATCGCTTTCTTATCGCCATTGCTCTTAAAACCTCGATAAGCTCTTTAAGCTGGGTCGTCTCGAGCTTCAGTGACCTTAAAGACATGAAGAAGAAGAGGAGGAGGAGGAGGAGGAGGAGGAGGAGGAGGAGGAGGAGAAGAGGATGAGGAGGAGAGGAGAGAGGAGGAGGAAGAGGAGGAAGAAGAGGAAGAAGAGGAAGAAGAGGAAGAGAGGAGAGGAGGAGGAGGAGGAGAGGAGGAGGATGGAAGAAGAAGAAGAAGAAGAAGAAGAAGAAGAAGAAGAAGAAGAAGAAGAAGAAGAAGAAGAAGAAGAAGAAGGAAGAAGAAGAAGAAGAAGAAGAGAAGAAGGAAGTAGAAGAGAAGTAGAAGAAGAAGTAGAAGTAAAGAAGAAAGGAGAAAGGAGAGGGAAAAAAAAAGAAGATTGAGGAGGAGAAGGAGAAGGTGAAGGTGAAGAAGGAGAAGAAGAAAAAAGAAGAAACGCTGGGCGGAGATAACAAGGGAGCAATTTACTTCTAACTCTCTTCCAGCCTAATCTAATTAAGGGACGATAAAACATAGGCTTAATTGATCTAGATGGCAGTAATTATCGTCACAGTCAAATTAACTCGAAAACCTCGTTTCTCTCATCAATTATGCCCGGCCACTTTTACGTTTCTGATCCCCCCACCCCACCCCCACCCTCAAACCATCCCCTCCATCCCTCCCCTCTTCCCCCTCCCTCTCTCTTCCCCTCCCCTCCACACCCTCCCTCCTCTCCCCTCCACCCTCCCTCCCTCCCTCCCCTCCCCTCCCTCCTCCTCCCTCTCCTCCCCTCCCCTCTCCCTCCCTCCCTCCTCTCCCCTCTCTCCCCTCCCTTCAACAACGAAGACTAGGTTTTGGACCGGGGAAAAGATTACACTATTTTGGCGAGTAAAGATTAGTCATTTTGGAAGCGAGGAAAGGTAAATGTCACAGCAAATATAGAAGGGGTGGGAGGGGGTTGGGAGGGGTTGGGGGGATGGGTGAGGGGGGGGAGTGGTAGGAGAGGATGCTGGGTGGAGGAGAGGGTGGAGGAAAGAGGAGGGGAGGTGGAGGAGGAGGAAGAGGAAGGGAGGGAGGAGGAGGAGGGGGGGGAGGGAAGGAGGAGGAGATGGACGAAGAAAAAGAAGAGTTGGTGGAGGAGTAGGAAGTAGAATAAATGGAAGAAGAGCAAGAGGAGGAAGAGAAAGAACAGGAGGAGGAGGAGGAGAGGGAGGAAGAAGAAGCTGAAGAGAAAGAAAGATAAAGGAGGAGGACGAGGGATGGAAGGAGAAGAAGGATGAGGAAAAGGAGGAGGAGGAGGAGGAAGAGAAGGAAAAGAGGGAGGAGGAAGAGGGTAGGTAGGTGAAGAAAAAGGAGATGAGGAAAAAAAACTCGGAACAGAAGTAGGAGGAGGGGGAAGAGGAAGAGGTAGAATGCGGAGAAGGAAGAAGAGGAGTAGGAGTAGGAGGAGGAGGAGTTGGGAGGGGAAAAGAAGGAAGAATACAGATGCCCAGTGACTTTTATTCATTTGATATCCCCAAGTAATGAAAGTGTAAGTCAGGTGAGAAATTAAGGTTTACCCAGGGATTATTATCGCAATTTTTTCACCCTTCCTCTACTCTCTCTCTTCCACCACCCTGCCTCCCCTCCCCCCTGCCCTCCCCTTCAAGTCCCCGGATGTGTGGAAAAGGGAATTATACAAACCGCGCGCATTTGGGTGAGGTTCGGCTGCTAACTCATTAAGTTGCAAATGACTCTCTCTCTCTCTCTCTCTCTCTCTCTCTCTCTCTCTCTCTTTTTTTTTTTGGGGGGGGGGAGGTAGAAGTTGCGAAAGTTTGGACGATAAAGAATGTATTAATGTTATTTGAAGGAGATTATGCTGGAGTCAGATGGACGCGCATATAATTTGGATGTGTTAGCTGTGAGATTAAATCGCGTTATTGTCGGTGATAAGTAAAAACAAGAGTGTGGGTCTTTTCGCGTTCATTTCCGAATTTCATTCATTTCCATTTTCATTCATCTTTTTTTCTCTTCATTCATTCATTTGACTTGTGTAATGCTTAGTTTATGATTATTATTAAATATTCCTTTTAAGACTCGCCGTCATCATAGCCTACGAACGAATAAACGACCGGATAAATTCACACACACACGATTACTCAAAACTATTTTAGAAGAGTGGATATTATCCTTTTTTTTTTTAATCCTTTTTTATTTTTTTTTTTTTTATTTTACTTATGGGCTGAGATGTTGGGTTGTTGTTGTTGTTTTGTGAATATGTTTGTGGCGGTGTGTGTTGCTTGTGTGTGGTTGTGGTGATGTTGCGATGTTTATAGGTATACTCCGATATAGGTGTACCCTAAGTATTCTGACATTTATACTGTCGACGTATATATAATACAAAATATATTGATAGACTTATATATATTACGTTAGCTGCCTAGACACAAAATAATATTCTTTTCACCCGCGCTGTAAATAATAGATGAGACGCGGAAGTGAGTTCCATCCGCAGTTGAGTATTAACACCTCGATATAGATCTGGTCCTTGGCGTACTTACGCACTGGTTTTTCACGAGGAGGTACGTAGAAAGTAGCGAAATCGATTCATTTGTATGTATCACGTGTGATATATTTCTCTCCCTTTTTACGAGCAGGTCTGGTGAGTGCTCTCTGTAGTGGTGTTTTTCATGGGTGATTATCTGGTCGTTGTTGATGATGTGGTCTTGTTATGTGTCGAGTGAGAGTAAAATTGCACTTCATACATGTATACGATAATTCTTGTCTGTTCTATTTACATTATGCATAACTTAACATAATTTGTGAGTGTATCATGTGGGCTGGTTTGATCGCTACGGAACGTACTCATTGTTTATATGTACTCATAGTATTTTAGGTTTGTTTTTCATATCTATATATAAGTTCAACTTAAATTACGAGTTTTTACTCTCGCTTCTTTCTCCATTTGGTTCCCTTATTATCATTCGCATTACATGGGTGGCATATCGTGTAGTTCATTGCGTTTTGGAAGTTTGAATTAATAATTCATATATTCATTTATTAAAACGTAAAGTTCATGTATACGTACATTATCCACATTGAAACGAGACGTGTCAATAAATCGTACCTCGCATTGATTATGTATTATACACGTTAATTACATTAGACATTAGGCTCCTAACCTATACACATTATGCATTACTCTACTAATGAACTAATATATGAAAATACATACGTCTTACTTATATTAACGAATAGACCATGTCTCCGACTCTAGCTTTAAGTGTAAGCATGCTCAGTAGATGCTCGTGTGTGCTGTGTGTGTTGTGCTTGTGGCTCTGTGTTGTGTCTGTTTGTTCGTCTCGTGTATGTATTACTATTCATATTGATATATATTCATCTCTTATCTCTCTATCTCTATCTACTATATATTCTATATACTCCTCTTCATCTTCCACTCTCATACTATCTATATCTCATTCTCATTCCTCTCTCTCTTCATTCTTCGTCTTCTGCTTGTGTGTCTCTTTGTGTCTGTGTGTGTGTGTGTATATTACTATATATATTCATATCTATCTATCGTGTAGTGTATATCTATCATTCATCTCGTCTCGTTCGCTTCTCTGTTGTGCGCTTATATTGCTTATCTATCATATCTTTTCTATTACTTCTTTCTTCTATATTATAAATATATTAGTGTATAATATATATATATATAATATATATATAATATTATAATATATATATATATATATATATCTATTCTTTCTCTCTCATCTTGAGTCTCTCCTTCTCCATACCTCTTACGTCATGGAGATCTTCCCGTCCTTCCTCTCACGACTGGCGTCCGTAGGGTGGCATTCTTCTACATTTCCATACATATATCTCTATCATACCTAATCTCTTTACTCATATCTCATAATCTCTATCATTACTCTCTATCTCTCTATATCTATATCTTACCTCTCTCTCTTCTCTCCTCATACACTAACTAATCACACACACACAAACATACACACACTATCTAACATATTATATATATGTGGTGTGTGTGTGTGGTGTGTGAATGTGTGTGTGTGTGTGGTGTGGTGTGTGTCGTGTGTGTGTGTGTGTGTGTGTGTGTTGGTTGTCAGCGACATCGCTTGTGGTGTGTGCTGTCGTGACTGTGTGTGTGTGTGTGTGTGTGTGTGTGCTCGCTGTGTGTCCGACGTTGTGCAGTGGTTTGAAGGTAGAGTGTATGGTGTGATCGCTGTGTTTGCTAGACTGGGATGTTGTGGCGCTGGCTCGCCGTATTAACGCACTCACAACGTGCGATCTCAGGGTAGTTCATAAGGGGTAACGAACCAAGTTTTTCTCAAGTATTATAAAAGTGGTTAATAGGATTTGGGTTCGAGTTCACGGATAATAGCTATTGATTAAATATTTATATATGTAAACAATAGTTTAGGCACAAAGCAGAGCGAGGCCGAACGATAGCTGCGCTACGCATGCGAGGTGCAGGTCGGTGCTTGCGCTGTGCTGCATGCTACACAGTCAAACCGACGACGAACGACTCGACGGACGAACTGTGTGAGGTAGGAAGAGGGCTTGTGTTTATGGTGAGGGGGATGTGGAAGGAGTAAGGGATAATTGGGAAAGTCTAATCAATTTTAATAAAAGTAATATTAATAATTATAATGTTGTAGAGTGATAGATGGGGGTTGGATGAGTTAAGGGAGTGATAATAATGAATGGTGATGGTGGGTGATGATGATGATGATGATGATGATGATGATGATGATGATGAATAAATGATAATGATGAGAAGATGAATGATGTTTTTGATAATGAGTGTTAGAGTAAGAATGGGAGTGGTGGAGATGGTGATAGAGGGAAATAAAGTGGATGGGTGATGGTGAGTTGAAGTAGGTATGGAAGGTGGTATAGGGGAGTGTGATGAGCGGGTGGATAGTTGTGTGGGATGATGAAGTGAGGAGCGTTCACGCGCGGTTTGTTGACTAGGGAGGGAGCGAGGGGTGGGAAAAGATAGAAGAGGGAGGGACGGGTCAATGCCGGCACGGGGAGTAGAGAGGAGGGAGGCCGTGATCTGGTTAGCGAGCCAATGCCCTCCGCACACGCCCCTCAGGCCCACACGTAAGGGCACACGCTCTCTGCGGCGGCGGGTAGGGCTCTCAGTCCCCACTGTGATACAGCGCTTCCCCTGTGGAGGTCGCAGAAAGGGATCCACGCTTCGCGCTGAACGCGCGCTCGTGGCGGCCACGAATTCATACGTTGTGCCCGTCGTGTGGTCACCGCTCTGGCGCGCGTACCTACGCGGCATAGGAGACGGCGGCTGCTGGTGCACGGACACCCCCTTAAGGAGGTCGAGTCGCCGCGTTCTAGAAGACCGGAGTATGGGGTCGTAAGTGGGACGTCTAAGGCGACGTGCTCCCCTTCAGAGAGAGTTCGCGTCTCGTGGGGGGCCAAGTTGCGACCGTGTGGCACACCGGGACGGGGCGCGAAGAGCTGGCGGCGTTCAAATAGGATGGGGAGGCGCAGAGTGGAGAAGATGCGAATAGTTAAATATGAAGAGAAGGGAAATATAATATAATAGTATATATAAATATAGGATAGGGAACGCAGGGAACATCAGTTGAGGATAGATGTAATGAGATGTCAAGGGAAAGGAGTAAAAGATAAGAAGAATGATGTTAATAATAGGGATAATATAAATAGAGACGATATATGAGCTAATAACGGGAATCATAAATACAAAGAAAAGGTAAAAAGATGATAAGAACGCACGATAGAAAAGTAAATAGAAGTAACATGAGTCTGTACCAAACATGAAGTATACACACACACACACACACAATACACACGACCACGGCGCAACACCAGGAGAGAGAAGCGCGAAATCAAGCAACGACACAACGATGAATCAACACATGGAAAAGTGGAATAAGGAAAGACAAAAATATATCGGACACACACACAGGGTTCAATGAAGTGTGGGTATAATCCAACACGACACGGGAACGAGGCTCACGATAATCACACAGCGAGCATGAATACAGGGCGCGACAGGTGTGTATAAGGCGGAAGGTTAAGATAATAGATGAATAGAAGGGAGTAAAAGAGGATATATAGGTAGATAATAAGATGAGAGGAGGGAAGGGTAGAGTAATGGGCAGAGGGGAGAGGAGGGGGATTGTAGGGAGGGAAAAGAGAATGAATAATTATAAACTAGGGGATAAGTAGATAGAGAGGAGAGGTAGTGGAAGGTAGACTAATTACGAAGAGGGAGAGAGGGGGAAGGGGGGAAAAGGTAATAGAATTAAACTCATTTGAAGGGAGGGGTGAAGAATTACATATAGAGAGGAAGAGGGGGGAAGGGTAGATAATTTATATGGGGTATGGAGTAGAGAGAAGGGGGATAAGTGGGTGAGAAAGGTAATATATATATTATAATTATAGGGTAATATTACTTGAGGGTTAAACTTAGTATCAGAGTACTCGCGTGTCGCGCTCAGTTCGCGGGGATAAGGTAAAGAGATTAATATAATATGGGAGGGGGGAAGGTAGAATTATAACTGGTAATTCGCGATAGGGAGAGCAGAGTGACGCGAGGCGAAAGAGCACTAGAAATCACTCACTTAGAGCGCGCAAAGGTGGATGAGAGAGAGAGGGGGGGATTGGTAGAATTAATCGGGGCAGCATATATCATATCGGGTCGGACTAAGATAGCAAGAGATTATATGATTATATAGCATACTTCCGAGGTAGGTAAAGGTTAGAGTAGGGACGGTTGATTATTAATTCTGTCACGAGTGTTCACTCCCTACATCTGTATCTTAAGATAGTACTTTCTCAATCCGTCCGATCATTCTGATATCATAGTCCTTGTTATAGTTTTAACCCTTCTCTCCGCACGCTCAGCAGCGAATTCACACTCGAAGGACGGAAGGAGGTACTGAGTGCGACGACCGCACGCCAGGAGCGAAAGTTATTTCTGCTCTAAAACGAATAAATATAGTCGAGGGAAAGACAGGGAGGCCGTGGCAAGTAACACAACAATTATCAATCTTTCTCGTTTACCTCTACGTATTGTATATTTAGTCATGTCCTGATCTTAATTTCTCTTAATTTGTCTACTGCCTCTTGCTTTTATACTTATCGGAATGCTATGCGTCTACTGTCTGTAGTATTCAAACTTATTCTCATTAATCTATATAACTGCACTCATTAATCCCTATCTCTTATCTAATGGTATTTTATTACTTATATCTATGTGCTTAAGTGTGGTGGTGTGTGTGTTCGCTCTCCTGTGTTTTGTAAGCGTATTCGCTAAGATATCTCATAGTGCTCTCATTTACCTACTACTCTTATTCTATTCATCCCTTAATTAAATATATCCTCTGATATCTATCTCCTTATCTATTTAATTCATACTCTGCCTACATATACCCTAAATAGTATTTATTACCTAATATTATATTACTATATCATAATTATTGTCTATTTATCATTGTCTATAATTTCACTATAATTTAATCATACTAATATAATAATATGCCAATATAGTGTTAGCTATTAGTATATATAATATATAATTATATGCATATAGTTATTATATAGCTAGTTCATAATTTCGTAGATACCAGCCCTGTGTAGTGGTTATGTGTGTGGCTGTGGTGTGTGTGTGTGTGTGTGTTGGATAGTGATGGTGTGGTGTGGGTGTGTCCGTGAGTGTTGCTGTTGCTGTGTGCTCGTGTGTGTGGTTGTGTGCTGTCATGTTTACCTATACTATATACTTAATGCATAATAGGGATATATGTTATATATTTATATTAATTATATATATTAAATTAATATATATATATATTATATTATATAATATATATATTAATATATCTATATGTATACTGTCCTATAATTATTGAATACGGGGTATTAGCCAGCTGTGGAGGGTAGTGAGCATGAATGAGGTTTGACTTTTATTACTATGAAGGGATGAAGGGAGAGTAGACACCTATGTGAATAATGATGTATATATGTATCAAGGTATGAAGAAGATAAAGGGGTGGCGATGATAAGTTGAGGTATTATCTATAGTATTGAAGGAGAGGGAGAGGGGAGAAAATAGAGAGTGGCTAAAACAAGAAGAAAATTCGTGGCCAGCAGAGCCCAGCTTAGGAGTCAGGGGTAGGAAGGGGGATGTCGGAAACCAAACCGGGGAAGCGGCCCATCAACGTCCCGATGGCTGGCAGAGTAGGTCCGGAAGGTATGAGCAGGGGATCGTGGGGCTCAGTGAGGTGTGTTCGTAGTGGCGTCCCGACGCGCTGCATTTTGGTGTCATGCAGATCACGGATCCTACGTGTCACCGGCATCGTCCTCTTCTTCTCTCTCTCAATCTCGTCTTCCTCACTCTTTCTTCCAGTGTCTCTCTCGTCGCATTCTCAATCTAGGCATCCACATCCCCGGCATACATCGTCAAGTCGTCTCGTCGCCTCTCATGCTGCTTTATTTCCCTTCGCTCTGTAAGGTTACCGGGAAGCTCTCCCATCACTCACCCACCATCTCAATCATCAACCATCATTCTATTATCATCATCATCACCATCATATTATATCAATCACCATTCATTATCAACATCATTATCAACATTATCATATTCATCATCATTTAATCATTATCATCATCATCATGTATCATCATCATCCATCATCATCATCATTACGACCACCATTGACTCATCAATTATCTATCAATAACACTTATCATCCACCACTCCATCATCATCAAAATTATAATTAATTAATATTACTTTTATTAAAAGTTTGATAAGAAATTATTTATTCCATTCATTTATTCTTGAAATTATAACAAAAATGAACACAACCTACTTCAACCACACAGTGTGCGGTGATGTGTGTGGTGAGTGAGAGAGAGAGAGAGAGAGAGAGTTGTTGTGGTGTGTGTGGGTGTGTATATATATATATACTAGTTTATCCTTCTAATATACTATAACTATATATATATATCTGTAGTGTAATGTATGTACCATAGTAACACACACACACCAAGCAATACACACGACACACACACACTACACACAACATACTCACATCACAATAACAGTCAACACACACATACCACAAACATCAATCCACACACACACACACACCACCACACACACACACATCAACCACACATCACCCAACACTACACACACAATCAACATCAACACACACACGAACAACATCACCACACACACACACACACACACACATCCACACAACAATGATATATACTTATTATATCAAACTATAAACTCATACTATATATATTATATACCTAATATATATTTATAATATGATATGCATCCATCTTTTTTTACATTCGGATCGCCCCATGATCTCAATGTTTACAAAAAAAAGAACCAAAACAAAAAGCGGTTAGCACCAAAAAAGAAGTCAACCATGCAGGCTCTCCTGGCGGAATCTATGTGCTCTCTCGCGTCAGGATAAGGATTCAACTCCTGCTATGGTCAAAAAACTGTGACCGTCTACGGATCCTCCGGGACATATCCACCGGTCATCTCTCGGCATCGTAAAAGTCCTCATCAGTCGGAGTACACCCAAACGTGACCCACGGAAAGGTATGGCGATCATACGTATCCCCACTCAAACAATCCCAATCCATCATAATTCATTCCCTTCACTCTCATCGTGTAGTATGTGGTGGAGGGTGTGTGTGTGTGTGTGTGTGCGTAAGGTGTGATGTGAAACAGATCCCCCTTAAATGGCAATGTACCACCAGTAGTAAAATAAACACAACACACCGGAAAACAGAACCTTCCCCGGCAGTTTGGCTATCCCTTACCGTCCCCAATAAAGACATGGAGCCACGCACGATCACCAGATACTTATCCCATCGTTATCTAGGCATTGACGCAGGAAGCTCTTCCAGAGAAAATGCTTTGACCCAATCGCAACTCCGTGTCAAGTGACTGACGGAATTAATGCGCAGATAAACAAACGGTCGTTCTCCTAAAGTCGGTTGAAAAGAATAATAATTCCAGCAATTGGTGGCGGTTGTTTGACGTCTAACACTTTTCTAAGATTCCTAGAACCACTTAAAACATCGGCATAAGGAAATGATATAGACGAATATAACAATTCCATCCGCGGAGTACGAGACCGGCTAGTAAACTAGAGCCTTTCGTATATGTTTATGAAACTCCGTTTTAAAGCGGACGACCGTGTGCCCCATACTAGAAATAGCTCATCAGCCCCATTAAAAGGAAGGCCTTGGGAATGATTAACCCGATTTTATAAAGTATACGTTATTTTTAATTATATTCGATCACGCAGAAATTAAGAGAATCCAGTATACCTAAAAAGTTCCACTTTCCATGATTGGGTTTCCACACTCAGTACGAGCGGGCGGCGAACATTTTAAATTGAGTGATTTATACGAGTCATTTGTCAGTATAACGGCTGCATTTAGGCCTGTAATGGACACTATGGTGACAACAGCAAACCGACACGCGCAGAGTTGCCAGTGAGCATGCTGACTTTATGACACCCTCTTTTTTTTGATCGCTTAAAGTAGTTATTCTCATTGGACAATGCTTGTTACCCGTGATGGACATTCCATTAGATTTCTTTCATTATTACCAGCTTAAATTCTTTCTTGCATGATATAGTGCAAGTCGTTAATAACTCGCGAAAGTTTTATCAATGGCGGTTGAAGGGCATCGTTGGATAACCTAATTCGACGACAAAATATAGTTACATTGACTACGGCGCATTAATCTACCCCAAATTACTGGCCAAAATGCAACCTTGTACGTACATCAGTTATTATGTCGGGTGAACAGAAAACATTTGAGATGGTGCCAATTAAGATTTTTTTTATTTAATTTGCGTATCACCTTCCCTTTTGTCTCATCTCATTTTATCCTTTCCTTTCGTCTTGCCTTCCCTCCCTTCTCATTGGAAGCCTTTCTTTCCCCCCTTTAACCCCCCTCTCCACTGCCCCCCCCCACCTGTTTCTCCATTCATCTCCTTCTATGCTCCCTCCTTTCCCTGTTTCCCCCTTAATGTCATCCCTTCCTCCTTCTTCCTCTCTTTATCTCATTCTCCCTTAACTCTCCATCCCCCGCCTTTTCTCCCTTAATCTCCCCCTCCTTTGGCCACCATTTCCCCTACTCTTTACCTCTCCCTTGCCCCCCTCCACTGTTTCCCCTTCAATCCACCTCTCCCTTCCTCCCCCACCCTCTGTTTCCCCATCAAACTTCCTTCTCCATTTTCCTCTCATTCCACCTCTCCCTTGTTCTCCTCTCCTCTCTCTTTTCCCTTCAACAACACCTCTCCCTTGCTCCTTCACGTCTTGATTCTCCCTTAACTTAGCCCTCCCTTCCGCTCCCTTTTCTCCCTTACATTACCCCCCCTTTTTTCTCCCTTTCAACTCCCTCTCCTCCACTAATCCCATCCCCCTCCATTTCCACCCCACCCTCCCTTTATCGCCATTCAACCCACCTCCTCCTTATTCTTTCCCTCCCTTCCTCCCCCACCCACCTCCTCCTTATTCTTTCCCTCCATTCCCTCCTTCCCCTCCCTGCCCCCTACGACAGTGCATGGAGAAAACCCCCACACACACGCGGGGAGAAGGGGGAGGGGGTGAAGGGGTGGGGGAAGGGGGGGAGGAAAGGGGGGGGGAAGAAGGCGGTGGGAGAAGGGGGGGGGAGGGGGAGAAGGGGTGTTAAGGGGGAGAAGAGGAAGGAGGAGGGGAGGGAGGGAGATGTGACGAAGTGGGCAATTCCGTGTCTCTTCCAGCAGGTGGGGTGGGTTGAAGGGAGGGGGGAGGAGGAATAGGAGGAGGGAGAAGAGAAAATCAGTATAAGAAATAAGAAGAAGAAAAATAGGAAGATGAAGATGAAGATTAGGAGGAAGAGGAAGATGAGGAGGAAGATGATGAAGAGGAGGAGGAGGAAGAGGAAGATAAGGAGAGGAGGAGAAGGAGGAAGGAAGGAGAAAGAAAGAAAGACACGAGAAGGAAGAGGAATAGAAAAAGGCATGAAAGAGGAGTGGGAGGAGACACATCGAAAGATAAATAGATATAAAGGGAAGAGAGTTAAAAGAGGAAGCCATAAAAGGCGAAGTACATGTAAGAAGATAAGAAAATAAAAAGGAATGAATGAGGAGGAAAATGACAAAGAACATAAAATAGAAAAGAAAGAAGTAGAAGATAAAAGAAAAATGAGAGAAATGAGGAGGGAGGAAAGAGATAGTCCGTTAAGAAACTGATAATGTCTTTGGGAACAAGCCATTTCCTTTGAAAAAAAAAAACAACAACATTGCAACAAAAACGCAAGTTCAAAGAAAAAAACGTTATAAATTTTTAAAAATTGAAATACCGATTTGAATTTTCGAAATCCCGAGATGAATATCCTTAGAACGTTCTCCTAAACCTCAGGATAATTCCCTAAATGATTTCAACGAAAAACGAAAAAAAAAGTTTCAAAACATCAGAAGAGAAACGTAACTCTTT
>NW_020868894.1:387806-397806 GCF_003789085.1 Penaeus vannamei
ATATATATATATAATATATACATATATATATATATATATATATTATATATATTTCATCTTTATCTATCTATTTTTTCTATTCATTCACTCGTTCATTTACATGCATTTCATTTTTGTTTTCGTTTCTTCATCAATTCCGTTTTTTTTTTAAAGGAACTTCCTTATAAAAACTTCCTTATCTGTGAATCGTGATTAGGATTTTACTTCTTAGTCGTCTTCGTTAAACGCCAGATGGCTTTAGTGCGGATGAAGGAGACAAGCATCTCAGAATCTGGTTTTGTTCATTATTTTTGCTATACGTCTGTCTGTCTCTCTCTCGATCTCTCTCTTTGTTAGTCTGTCTGTCTGTCTGTTTCTCTCTATCTATCTGTCTATCTGTCTCTGTTGTTTGTCATTGTTGTTATTCTTTTACCGAAACGGGCCCCGTGAAATCGTGTTTCCGTTTTCGTGAAAGTTATTCATTTGAATGTTAGACGTCGACAAATTTTATGATAAAACGCAGCCTGCGTCCCACAGAAAGTACTTTGGAAGACACATTGAACAAACGATCATTAAATTGTAGTTCTTTTTCTTAAAATCTTCGCGGCCGAGATGTGAAGTCTAGATTTTCATATCAGCCATTTTTTTTTTTTTAGATTGGCAACTTCCTGTCTTGACCCTATTTCGCTTTTAACAGCTCCTCATGAGTGATTTTTTTGCTATTGTGATTATAAAAACGGTCTATGTATGTATGTTTGCGTGTGTACGAGTGTTTACCTGTATGTATGTATACGTATATCTGTGTGTGTACATGTAAGTGTATGTCCATGTACGTATATCATAAATGTCCTATTTATCCTATCTTCACTTATCCTCTTGCCTAATCGTGATAATCCCAACCTCGATAGCCACCTTATACGCTTTTCCTCAACCTCAAAAAAAAAAAAAAAAAAGAAAAAAAAAAAAATTCTCCGCGTTACCTCGACCTCTTGGCCCTCCCCCCTCCCTCCTCCCCCCCCCCCCTTAAAGAAACCTTAAGCGACGCGGTTCAAAAACAGTCGCAGGATTAGTCGTCTCAAGAAGCACATCGGCCGCAATCACACGGGCTAAAGTATACACATCGAAGACCTCTAAAACATTAATAATTCGCAGTGAATTAGGTAGGGATGGAGGGGGGGGAGGGGGGGAGGGGTGTTCGTAGGGTGGGGAGGGGGGGAGGGGTGTGAGGAGGGTGGGTGAGGAGGGTGGGAATGGGTGGGGGGCGGGGTGGGGTTAGAAGTGTGGGGTGGGAGGTGGAGGTTTGGGCGGGGGGGGGGGGTGATGGACTCGTAAGCACCTGGTATTACGTTTTACAAGAAGTTGATGTTTGCGTTGTGTTCTCTCTCTCTTTTCTCTCTCTTTGTCTGTCTGTCTGTCTCCGTCTCTTTTTTCTTCTCTGTTTCTGTTTTGATTCTCTCTCTCTCTTTCTCTCCCTTCCCTCCCTTCTTCCTTCCTTCCTTCCCTCCCCCCTCCCTTCATCCTTCCCTCCCTCCCTCCTCCTCCCTCCCTCCCTTTTCCTCTCCCACTCCCTCCTACCCTCCCTCCCTCTCCCACACCCACTCCCCTTGGAAGAAGAGCACGAGAGGGAGAGAACGTACCACATGGATCCATGTCGTCGAGAACGTACCATGTGGATCTATGTCGTCGAGAACGTACCATGTGGATGTCGAGAAGTACCATGTGGATCCATGTCGTCGAGAACGTACCATGTGGATCCATGTCCATGTGGATACCATGTGGATCCGTCGAGAACGTACGTCATGTCGTCGAGAAACCATGTGGATCCATGTCGTCGAGAACGTAATGTGGATCTATGTCGTCTAGAACGTACCATGTGGATCGTCGTGAGAACGTACGTACCAAAACGTACCATGTGGACATGTCGTCGATGTGATCCATGTGGATCATGTCGTCGAGAAACGTAAAGACCGGATCCATGTGTTACATGTGGATCTATGTCGTCGTGAAACGTACCATGTGGATCCATATGTCTCGAGAACGTACCACTATCTGCGTCGTTACCATCCATGTGGTGTGGAGTCCGAGAACGTGTGGATCGTCGGCGCCATGTCGTCCCCATGTGGATCGTCGTCGAGAACGTACCATGTGGATCTATGTCGTCGACGCGGTGCTCCCTTTTGGCGCGCGTTTTTCTGCGGTTCTCTTGCCTGTGATTTCCGCGTGCTGGCAGGGTGATTGCCGGCGGTAGATGACGGTAGACGCCGGTAGAGATGAGGGGTAGAATAAGAAGGTTTTAAGCTTTGTCGGGCGCGGCGGCGAGTCGTCGTCGTGAGTCGGCGCCGGGAAAGATGACGGTGATGAGCGGGAACCTGATGTCGGGTGGCGGTGCGGGCGGAGCGGACGTCGCGGAGGAGTAGGTGAAGGAGGTGGAAATCGCGGGGTAGTGACGGAGCATTTTGGTGGGGGTGGGTGGGGAGGGGGGGGTGGGAGCGTAAATAACGGACTGCGGGTTCTAAAAAAAGAGGGGAAAGATAAAAAGATAAAGAAAAGAGACCGGATTCAGAGCTGTGTATTATAGGAGTTCCGACGGCCGTACAAAATGGCGGAGAGAAGAGGGTGGTAAACAGACGAAAACAAAAACAAAACAAAAACAAAACAAGAAAAAAAATATAATAGAAAATTAAAAAAAAGTTAAAGACCAAAAAAGACGGACATAAAAAAGGGAAATGGGAGGGGAGAATAAATTGTTAATATAAACAAACCAGAAATAACAGAAATAAACTGGATTTGAAGACTACAAAGGCCCTAAAAATGGCGATGGGCATAAAACACGCAATGGAAGATCAAACATAAAAAAGCATAAACATAAAGAGATGCAAGATGATGGAAAAGGATATTGAAGCAAAAAACGAAGCAAGGAGAAGCAAAGATTGAAGCATTTTTCTTTCTAATTTTTTTTCCAAGAATTCCTCTCCACCTTCCCAAAAACAATAGATAGATAGATGGATAAGTAAATGCACAGATAGGTACGTAGATAGATAGAGAGATAGATATGGATAAGTAAATACACAAATAGATAAATAGATGGATTTCGGAACTGCTTCATGAAAGGAGATTGAAAAATGTAACTCTTCTTCCATTTCTGCTTCTGTTTTTCTTTCTCTCTCTCTGTCTCTTTTCTCGTCCTATTTTTTCATCTTCGTATCCCCCCTATCCCCCATTTAACTCCTCCCCTTGTTTCTAATTTAGGTTCTTCATATCCTTCGCATCCCCACTCCCCCCCCCCCATCCTCTTCTCCCTCCCTCCCCCTCCCTCAATCCTCTCCCTCCCTCCCCCCCCCCCCCATTCCGAAAAATCCCCCCCCGCTCTCCTTCTTTCTCCCCTCTCAATCCTCTCCCTTCCCCCTCCCCCCCATTCCGAAAAATCCCCCCCCCCCCCTCTCTTTGCAGATTTTCGGATCGATATTACGCGACGTCAGCCGGCGATTGCGCTCGGGGGGGGGGGGGGGGGAATGGTTTATGAATCACTGCTATGAAACGTCAGTCAATCAAGCAAATTGTAACGAAACATGTGATTTTCGACATGAATTTTGACCCAAACAACGGGCCGCACGAGATTGAAAATCGTATTAGCTGCACGAACGCGGGACGGAGGCGGCGGCGGCGGCGGCAGAAGCGGCGGCAGAAGCGGTGGCGATGGCAGATGTCCTTCCCTCCCCTTCCCTCCTCTTCCCCTATCCTCAGCCCGTCTTCCCTCTTATCGAACCCTCTTCTTCCCCTCTCCCCCTTCCGCCTATTTTCCCCCCCCCCCCCTTTCATAGAACCCCCTTCCCCCTCCCCACCCCTCCCCCTTTCGCCTTATAGAACCCCCTTCCCTCCCCCCCCTCCCCCTTTCCGCCTTATAGAACCCCCTTCCCTCCCATAGAACCCCCCCCCCTTTCCGCCTATAGAACCCCTTCCCTCCCCCCCCCTCGTAGACCGGCGCCCGGTATTGCTTGCTTTGACCTGCCGAATAGGCCTAAATTGACATGATTGAAGACCTCTCCTCTTTTATATAATTTTTTTTAAAGTCATGTATTGAAGACCTTCCTCTTCCTCGACTTAGAAAAAAAAAATTCTCGTCTAAACCTCTTCTCCTTCCTCGTTATTTCCTCTCTCCTTGTTATATACCCTGTTCTCAACAACCCCTTCTTCTCCCCCCCCCCCTCATCTCTTCGCCCCCCCCTCCCCCCATCCCTCACCCCAGTTCTCCCTGTATGCACGCACGAATTTGTTTTCGCTCGCAATAAATCCACGAAGGAGAGAAGAGGAGAGGAGAGGGGGGAAGGAGGAGGAGGGAAGGAGGAGAGGAGAGGAAGGAAGGTAGGAGGAAAGGGAGGGGCGAGGGAAAGGAGGAAGGGGGAGAAGTGGTGGGGCGAATGGAAGAGAGAGGGAGGAAAGGAAGGAAGGAAGGGAGGAAGGAAGGAAAGGAGGAAGGGGGAAAGAAGGAGGAGGGAGAAGTGCTGAGGCGAAGGGAGGAGAGAGGATCAGAAGGAAGGAAGGAAAGAAGGAGGAAGGGGGAAGGAAGATTAGAGGAATGAAAGAAGGGAGAAAAGGAGGAAGGAGAAGAGGAAAATAGATGGAGACGAAGGAAAGGAGGAAAAGGAAAAAGAGATAAATTAAAGGAAGGAAGAAAAGGACAAGAAGAGAGAAGGAGGAGGGAAGATAGAAGAGGGATAGGGAAGAAAAGAGGAAGAAAAGAAGAGGGAGAAGAAAGAAGGAAGGAAGGAGCGAACGACGGAGAAAGGGTTGCGGATGTGAATAACTAGTAATTACTGGATCAAGTGGATGTGAATTTGTGTCTTGCTCACATTTTCTGATATTCTCTCTCTCTTTTATTATTTTATTGTTGTTATTATTATCATTATTATTATTTATTATTATCATTATTTTTTATTATTATCATTATTATCTATTATTATCATTATTATTATCATATTATCATTACTATTATTATTATTATTATTATGATGATGATGATGATAATGATTATGATTGTTGCTATTATCATTACCATCATTATTATTATGAAGATTATTATCATTATTATTATTGTTATCATTATCATTATTGTAATCATTATTATTACTATCATTATGATCATTAGTAGTAGTAGCAGTAGTAATGTTAGTACTAGTATTAGTAATAGTATTATTATCATAGTCATAATCATGATCATAATCGCAGTCATAATCATGGTATCACTCGTAATCCTCATCACCATCATCATCATCGTCACCATCATTATCACTATTATTAGCATTAAAGCCCACCTATGGGAGAGAGAGGGAGAGAGAGAGTGAGAGAGAGAGAGTGAGAGAGAGAGTGAGAGTAAGTGCGAGAGTGATAGTGAGAGTGAGAGAGAAGAACGGGGTTGAGCGAAAGAGAATAAGAGAAAAAGACACAAACATACACAGACAAAACGAGGGAGAAAGAAAGTAAAGACAACGAAAGAGTAATGGAAAAGGGTGAAGCAAAGAGATAACAAAAGGGAGAATCAAAACGATAATGAAAGAGCAGAAAGCAAAGAAATAACGAAAAGGGAGAATCAAAGACATGAAAGGGGAGAAAGCATATGCGAGAGAGAGAGAGAGAGAAGAGAGAGAGAGAGAGAAAGAGAGAGAGAGAGAGAGAGAGAAGAGAGAGAGAGAAGAAATAGAGAAAGAGAGAGAGAGCGAAGAGAGAGAGAGAGAGACGAAAAGAGAGGAGAGAGAGAGAGAGAGACAGGGAAGAGAGAAGAAGAGAGAGAGAGAGACGAGAAATAGAGAAAGAGGAGAGAGAGAGAGAGAGAAAAAGAGAGAGAGAGAGAAAGAGAGAAGAGAAGAAAGAGAGAGAGAGAGAGAAGAAGAAATAAGAAAGATAGAGAAAGAGAGAGAGAGCGAGAAGGAGGAGAGAAGAGAGAAGACGAGAGAGAGAAGAGAGAGAGAGATAGAGAGAGAGAGAGACGAAGAAGAGAAGAGAGAGAGAGAGAGAGAAGAAGAGAGAGAGAGAGAGAAGAAGAGATAGAGAGAGAGAGAGAGACTCGAGGAGCGACTAGAGAAAGAGAGAGAGAGAGAGAGAGAGAGCGAGCGAGCGAGCAGATCCAAGCCCAGACTCCTCGAGGCACAGCAAACCCGCCCCTAACGCCCGAGAGAGGCCATCATACGTCAATAATAAAGGGCTATAATCTCTCTGGCGGACAGCCGTGGCCCCGCATCACAGAGGCCATTCATGGTCCTTATGCTCGGGCCATGAGACCTCTGTCACACGCGAGCGCCCGATTAGTCGTCGAGGAGGAACAGCTGGTGCCGGCGCGTCTCGGAGCCTACCTGGGTCTGCTTGCCTGAATGCTTGAATGCTCTGCCTGCTTTGCCTGCTCCCGCCCTAGGGTCCTGTGCGCTTGCTTCCATCTTCACTTGCTTTTTCGTTCGTTGTTTTTCTGCTTTGGTTGTTTTTGCGTTTTTGGTCTTATTTTCTTTCTGTGTTTGTTGTTTTTTGCTTGCTTTGTACTGCCTTATTACTTTTTTTTGCGTCTGGTTTCACCTTTCCTTCATTTTCGTCTGATTGTTTTTCTTGCTTTCTTGTTCTTTCCTGCTTCCCTGTTCTATGCTTCTGTTTGCTTGCCTGCTTTCCCCTTCAGTTCGTCGCCTGCTTGGCGCTGCCCCTGCTTATGGTGCTCGGTTTTTTGTATCATGGAGGAAAATGCGACCAGTATGAATTTTCAGCAGGTTTTAATTATGATATTTAACCACGACATACATTCATCATTTCCCCCTTCCCCTCACACACACACACACACACACACACACACACACACACACACACACACACACACACACACACACACACACACACACACACCACACACACACACACACACACACACACACACACACACACACACACACACACACACACACACACACACACACACACACAGAGAACGGGATCCCACCTTCCACTCCCTACTTAGGATAACAACAATAATGTTAATAAAATACCCTAATCTTTACTACCACGACTGAGGACTACCCGGGGCTCCTTTGCCAACCTAAAAGGGCCTCTCCGCCACTCGCTTGACTACCGGCACTAAACTCAACGGCTGTTATTGCCTTGCGTCTGTTGCGAAGAGAGGAAGAGGCAATACGGAGAAATAAAGGGGGTATGATGATAGCTCCGATGACGGAAGGGAGAGCTGGGATAAGGGGAGAGAGAAAAGGAAAGGGAAGGAAGAGAAAGGATTAGGAAATCGTGATAACGGAGAGGAAGGAGTGTAATAAGGAGAATAAAAAAGGGGAAAGAGGGGAGAAAGTAAAGGCAAATAGATTGAAAAATAGATAACTTGTCTATCGTCTTGAAATGTGCATTGAGGATGGGTCGAAGAGGATTGCGAAAATGATAGAAAAAGGAAGGAAAGTGAGAGGGAAAAGTAGAAGGTTACGATAAACGGAGAACAAAGAGAAATAAGATAATATAAGGCAATGACGACTGGAATGAGAATAGTAGAAGAGGAGAGCGGGATGAATAAGAGGGAAAAAGAGCGAAATAATAAAGAAAAATCGATATAACGATGATTATAGAAAAGATGGAAAAGAAATAGCAAAATGAAAGGAAATGGGGAAAATGTAATAAAGAGAAAAGAAAGAGGGACAAGGAAAAGAGAATACAGTAATGCATATCAAAATAAGGCACATAATACCACTTTTTACCATTATTGCTATCTCAATATCTATTTATCTATTTATTTATAGTTATTATTTATCCAACAAAAACAATATTAGGAAACAAAAGCTAATTCAAGTTTCTCAAAACAATAAAACTTCTAAAAACGCTAATTGAATGTCACTCAAAAAACAAAACAAAAATGTACCCAAAACACTGACAGAAAACACACATAAAAAACATAGTATTAACCTAACCTAACCAAAAACAAAGAAACAAACAAACAAGAAATCCTCAAAATAAGCCAAAAGTACTCAAACAAAAAAAAAGAACTCGCACAAATTTGCTTTTGCGTGAGAATACGATTGAATCTCCATATTTCCTTTTGGTCACGGGCGGGAGGGAGAAGGGGGTGGGAGGAGGAGGGGGGGGGGAGGGGGGTGTGGTTGCCAAAGGGGAGAGAGGGAGGTTGCGTTTTGACATTTTCTCTCTTAATTTTTTTTTCTGTTTCGTTTTCTTTGTGTTTTTTTTCTTCTCTCTTCTATACTTTTCTGTTTCTGTTGTTGTTGTTCGTCTGTCTCTGTTCTCTGCTTCTCGCTCTCTCTCTCTCTCTCTCTCTCTCTCTCTCTCTCTCTCTCTCTCTCTCTCTCTCTCTCTCTCTCCTCTCTCTCTCTCTCTCTCTCTCTCTCTCTCTCTCTCTCTCATTCTGATATTGATTTTAAACATGAAAAATGTGAAACTGATAGCGATAAGAAACTATAAACACAAAAAACAACACGCACACACATACGCACAAACAAACGGACAAACACATAAACAAACACTCACTCAAGGCTTTGGAATAAACACAGATGTGCAAAACAACAACAATAGCAACAACAAAACAACAAAAATACACAACAAGGGTAATAGCAACAACATCAACAAGAATAACATCAACAATAACAAGAACGACGACAATAACAACAACAACAACAATAATTACAACAACAACAGCAACACCACCACCACCAACAACAACAACGACGACAACAACAAAAACATTCCCCATCTTGGCCTCCAAATCCCCCATGTTTAATGTTTGTTTTTTGTTCTCAGGCGGAGTGGAGAGGGTGATGGGGGGTACATCCTAGGGTAAGCCTGAGTTATTTTGGGGCGTTAGGGTTTAGTTCTTAGGGTTGGGGGGGGGGAGGGGGGAGAGGGAAGGGAGGGATTGGTGGGGGGAAGGGGGGAATGAGGGAGGGGGGAAGGGGGGATGAGGGATGGGGGAGAAGGGATTAAGGGAGGAGGGAAGGGTAGGGAGGGGAGGGGTAAGGGATTGGGGGATGGGGAAGGGAGGGGGAGGATTGAGGGAGGGGGGAAGGATGAGGGAAGGGGAAAGGGTAGAGGAGGAGAGGGGTGAGGGAAGGGAAGAGGGAGGGAAAGGAGGAAAGGGTAGGGTAAGGGTAAGGGAAGGGAAAGGGAAAGGGAGGGGGGAGGATGTGGGAGGAAGGGAGACAACCCGAGTCTTTCTTAGTTACTAATTTTGCTTCTTATGGCTGCTATTGGTCTTATTATTATTATACTCATCATGTTATCGTCATTTGTGTTTCATCATCATGACCATTGTTTTCTATTATCATTATCATTATCATTAATATCATGAATATCATAATCACCAACACTATTTTTTGGGGCAAAATATCCACTACATAATACATGATTCAGTTTCTCTTCATATAAATTTTCGCAAACTGGTGAAGAATGAAAAGAAAAGAAAAAAAAGAGAGAGAGAGAAGAAAATAAGAGAATAGAAGCCTATAAAAGACATTTGAATCCGATGGTGGGCTATAGAATTCCTTATATAAAAATAAAGAAAAAAGTAAATAAACTGTTTACAGAAGAAAGAGAAAATATACATGAAAGAGGACGCAAGGAAAATAGAATGAGAATATATATAACTTAAAATCATTACATATATTTCTTGCATCATCGTACAGATTATAAGGAACGTTGACTGTAGATGCTCATTTGACTTTAGACACGAAGGTCGCTTTTTGTTTGACGTATGAGGGACAGGCAGAGCATGTATAGTACATATATATTATGTGTGTGTGTGTGTGTGTGTGTGTGTGCATATATATATATTGTCGTGCATATATGTATATACACACACACACACACACACACACACACACACACACAACACACACACACACACACACACACACACACACACACACACACACACACACACACACACACACACACACACACACACACACCACACACACACACACACACCACACACACACACACACACACACACACACACACACACACAACACACAATATATATATA
>NW_020868894.1:402806-412806 GCF_003789085.1 Penaeus vannamei
CGGGCGAAGGTGCTGGGGGGGGGGGGTTAGGAGGATGAGAGGCAGGTGGAGGAAGGAGGAAGGCGAACATAAGGGAGTAGAAAGAGGGTGTAGGAGGAGGAAGGAGGAAGGACGACATAAGGGAGTAGGTAGAAGGGGTAGCAAAAGGGGGAAGGCAAGAGGAGGAGGAAAGAGGAAAGCGAACATACGGGAGTAAGAAGAAGGTGTAGGAGGAGGTGGGGGGAAAGCAAGAGGAGAGGAAGGAGGAAGACGAGCATAAGGGAGTAGGAAGATAGGTAGGAGGGCATGGGGGAAGGGAGAGAGGGAGGAGGGGGGGGGGGGAAAATGCACGAAGGAAACCGCGCGACGACGGCGATCGAGTCTTGAGGGACGTGAAGAATGCAGCAGGCGGAGGCTCGCGAGGCGGCCCCCCGGCGCGCCCGGGTCCTCTGGTTTCCCGCCTTCATTATAGACGGGACAAGGAAACAGGACGTGCAGGGAGGCGGTCGCCATGCCAGATGTATGGCCGCCGCCTTCTCACGGGTGTACAAAAGCCTTAATATTGCCTTTCATCATGGATGGAGCAAGCGGGTTGCGCTGAGGAGGTGGCGGGTAGGGGAGGGCGGAGGGGGGGAAAGGTGGGAGGGAGGGAGGGATAGGAGGGATAGGAGGGAAGGGAGGGAGGGAAAGTGGAAGAAGGGAGGGATGGGAAGGTAGTGGGAGGGTGGGAGGGAGGGAGGCGTGAGGGAGGGAGGGAGGGAGGGAGGGAGGAGGGTGGGAGGGAGGGAAAAAAATGGGGAAGGTGGGAGGGAGGGAGGAAAAAGAATGGTTGGAGGGGAAGGAAAGGGATCATGTTGAGGAAGTGTTTGAAGGTATGTTAGCATGACTCGAGAATTTGCGTTGCGAAAGGTTACTCGGTACTTATTTTTTGGTATTTTTTTACGGGCTGGGGGTGGGGGTGTGTGGGGGGGAGGGGGATCGAATATTGATGGATTCGCAGAGGGATTCGCTTCGTGATTGGATTCGTCGCCTGGATTTGCTGATTGGATTGCGGTTGCGTGTGGCCGTTACTCTAATAAGAGACAGGGAAAGTCGACAAAAGTAGGCCTATATTTCCTATCAAAAAAAAAAAAAAGAAAAAAAAAAAAAAAAAAAAAAAAAAAAAAAAAAGAAAGAAAGAGAAAAAGAAAAAAAAACGATAATCCCATTCATGCTTAAGGAAGTGAAAAATCGATATCAATAGACACGAATCGAAAAAAAAAAAAAAAAAAAAAAATGATAATATTCTAAGAGACTTTAGTTCCCTACAAAAGAACCCGCTCGACGAAGAAGCAAAAATACCTGCAACGAAATCCGAGACAAAAGCGAACCGAGAACCGCAGTGTGCTTATTACGTTATAATTGGCAACGATTTAGTCAGCTGCTTACCAATTTTTGCGAAAACTAATAATCATCTTTGTTAGTCCTGACAAAGCGAATCTTCAAAAAGACAAAAAATAGCGGATCATCAAAGTTATATCTCATGTCGCTTTTTTTTTCCTTCTTTCTTTCTTTTTCCTCTCTTTATCTTACTGTCAACCATTCCTGAATTTATTATTATGAAGGATCCCCTGTGAGCGTGACACACTAGCGCGCCAATATGCACTTTTTAGCGTTGATATGAGACGTAGCGGCTTCCGCTCACTATCGCTACATTTGAGCAATATTCGCTTTGTAAGCATTCTAAATGAAGGAGAGAGATCCGGTCTCTCTCTTCTTCTCTTTCTCTCTCTCTCTCTCTCTCTCTCTCTCTCTCTCTCTCTCTCTCTCTCTCTCTCTCTCTCTCTCTCTCTCTCCTCTCTCTCTCTCTCTCTCTCTCTCTCTCTCTCTCTCTCTCTCTCTCTCTTCTCTCTCTCTCTCTCTCTCTCTCTCTTCTCTCTCTCCCTTCTCTCTCTCTCTCTCTCTCTCTCTTCTCTCTCTTCTCTCTCTCTCTCTCTCTCTCTCTCTCTCTCTCTCTCTTCTCTCTCTCTCCTCTCTCTCTCTCTCTCTCTCTCTCTCTTCTCTCTCTCTCTTCTCTCTCTCTCTCTCTCTCTCTCTCTCTCTCTCTCTCTCTCTCTCTCTCTCTTCTCTCTCCTCTCTCTCTCTCTCTCTCTCTCTCTCTCTCTTCTCTCTCTCTCTCTCTCTCTTCTCTTTCTCCTCCTCTCTCTCTCTTTCTTCTTATAAAAAAAAAAAAATCAGAATTCAAAAATCTTTCTCTTGTCGAAATAAAACGCCGAGAGTGATCGTTCATCCAAAAAGGGCATTAGAGATTGCAGACATGACAAAGCCTAAAATAGGAGGAGGAAGAAGATTACGAGGAAAAGGAGGAGGGTGGAGGGAGGGAGGAGGAGGAGGGTGGAGGAAGGAGGAAGGAGAAGAGGAGGAGGAGGAGGAGGAGGGGGGAAAGGAAGGAGGAGGAAGGAGGAGGGAGGGAGAAGGGAGGAGAAGAGGAGAGAGAGAGAAGGGAGGAGAAGGAGGAGGGAGGCGGAGGAAGAGGAGTAGGAGGAAAAGAAAAGGTAAAATGAATTGAGGGAGAAGGAGACAGAAGAAGAGAATGAGGTGGTAAAAAAAAGGATGAAGATCATGCAACAGTAGCAGGAGTAGTAGATGAAAATAGGACCAAAGGAAAAGAAGAAGGAAAATGGAAAGAAGGATAAGGAGAAGGAAGATGAGAAAAAAAACATAGAAGAAAAAGAAGAAAAAATGATGAAAAGAAGAAGAAAAAATGAGAAAAGAAGAAAAAAAAGAGAGAAAAGCGAATAAAAAAATAACAAAACACAACGACCCTGAGCGGTGCATGCTGAGCGGCCGCTGACTCACGGCATGGCGGCGGCGCGCGGCGGCGGCGGCGCAGGACTTCAACTTTGCTTGGCTGGGTCGTCGGCAGAAAACCGCGCTTTTGCCGCCCGCCTCCAACTTTGCATCGATTTGGTTTGCCTGCACGCTAACTCATCCCCCCCTCCCCCCCCCACCCCCACCCCTCTCCTCTCTCCCCCTTTAGACTACCAGCGAATAATTATGGTGTTTGCCGTAATAGTGATGGATGGCTGGCGAACGGTTGGAGGTTGGAGCAGGCCGCGCGCTGGAAGGGGGGGGAGGGGGTGGTGGAGGTGGGGGGGGTGTTGAGAGGGGAGGCTGGAAGGAGGTTGGGAGGGGGTGGTGACAGAGGGGGAGAGGGGGAGATAGGTGGTGCTAGGAGAGAGAGGGAAGGTGGAAGGGGGTGGTGGTAGGGGGAGAGAGGGAAGGTGTAAGGGGGAGGGGGAAGAGGTGGAGGGAGGGTTTGGTGGCAGGGAGAGAGGGGGGATAGAGGAAGGGGTTGGAAGGGGTTGATGGCAGGAGAGAAAAGGGAGGGGTGATGGCAAGGAGAGAGAGGGAAGGGGGTGAAAGAGTGTGGACAGGGGAAGGGGTAGCGGAGGAAATGGGGGATAGGAGGGGGGGGGGGAGGGAGCTCTGCTTGTCCTATGCAGTGCTGCTTTTGATCTGTGTGTGCGTGCGTTTGCGTGTGTCTGTCTGGTCGCTGCTTCTGGATCTGCTATGGTTGTGAATTTTTTATGGAAACATTCTTATAACTGTATCATATTTTTTTTTGTGATTACGAAAGGATTTATGTGATTAACTGTTATCTGAGGTTGTTAATTGATCATGATGGTTCTGTATTTTAACATTTTATTTGATTTTATTATTTTTTATTTGATTTTATTTTTTTACAAAGATTTTTTCCCTTGTGACTGTCGAACTTGTATATCGTTATTTGATCACAATGGTTTTTTTATATTCATTTTGATTGTATTATATTTTTCTGCCATGATGGTTATGGGAAAGATATTGCTCAGCTATCTGTTCTGTGGAGTAAAAGAAGAATGATTATTTTCTGTCCGAAAGTTTACGAATAACAGAGTAAAGAAAGATTGAAAGAGTGAAAAGACGAGTTGGAACCTTACTGTAAGAAGACAAAAGAGGAAAAGGAAAAGAAACAAAATGGAAAGAAATGAAGAATAGGAAAACGGGAATGAATTATCTCCAGGAATTCTGAGTACTTATTGGCTCCTGGTGGAATGTTTTGCAAGTCTTTCTTTCCCTTTCTCTGTCTGTGTCTGTCTCCGTCTTTCTCCCTGTCCTTTCTCTGGGCTGGCTCTGGCTGCTTCTCTCTCTCTCTCTCTCTCTCTCTCTCTCTCTCTCTCTCTCTCTCCTCTCTCTCTCTCTCTCTCTCTCTCTCTCTCTCTCTCTCTCTCTCTTCTCTCTCTCTCTCCTCTCTTCTCTCTCTCTCTTCTCTCTTTAATATATATACCTTCCTTCTCTCTCTCCCTCCCACTTCCTTCCTCTCCTTTCCTTTATTGAATCTACCTTTCCTCCCTCTCTCCTCTTATTCTCATCTGTCACCCTTCTCTTCCCCTTCCCTTCCTTCCTCCTTTTCTCTCATCCCTCCTTTCCTCATCCTCTCTCCCCTTCTCTTCACCCTCTCTCTCTCTCTCCCCTCTCTTTCTTCTCACCCTCTATCCACCTCCCCCCTTCTCTCACCCTCTCTCTCTCCTCTTCTTCTCACCCTCCCTCCACTTCTCCCCCCTTCTTTTTCACCCCTCTCTCTCTCCCCTTCTTTCACCCTCTCTGTCTCACCCTCTCTTTTTTTTCTCTTCTCTCTTTTTCTTCTCATCCTTCTCTCCACATCTCTCCTCTTCTCTCACACCTCTCACCCCTTCTCTCACACTGTCTCACTCTCCTTTCTTCTCACCCTCTCTCTCTCCCCTTCTCTTCTCCCCCTCTCTCTCCCCTTCTACTCACTCTCTTCTCACCCTCTCACTCTCCCCTCTTCACCCCCTCTCTCTCTCTTCTTCTCACCCTCTTTCCCTCTCTTCTTCACGCCCTCTTCTCTCTCTCACTCACCCTCTCTCTCTCCCCTTCTTCTCACCTCTCACCCCCTCTCTCTCCTCTTCTTCTCACCCTCTCTCCCTCTCTCTCCCCTCTCCTCTCTCTCCTCTCCTCTCTCTCCCTCTCTCCTTCTCACCCCGATCGACCGCGAGGTGCCCATAGCCCTGCAATATTCAAGGCGACGTCGAGTGTAAGACAAGACTCAACCTCCGCAGCGGGACCATGCCTTATGTATATCAAGAGCAGAGCCGCTGATGTCTTAGGCAGGGCCTCTCCCTGGCCGCGGCGAAGGGCCCTTGTCCCCCTCAATTAAACACGCGGCTTGAGGGAGGCGAGAAGATGGTAAGGAGGTAGGGAGGGTGGGAGGGAAGGGAAGGAGGAGGAGGAAGGTGGGTGGGTGGGTGGGGAGGGTGGGAAGGGAAGGGAGGAGGGTGGGGGAGGGGGGAGAGGAGGGGGGGAGGGAGGGAAGGGAGGGAGGGAGGGTGGGAGGGATGGGAGGGAGGGAGGGAGGGCGGCTTGAGGGAGGTGAGAGAAGATGGGGGAGAGAGAAGGGGGGGGGAGGGAGGAAGGGAGGGAGGGAGGGAATGGGAGGGTGGAGGGATGGATGGAGGGAGGCGGCTTGAGGGAGGTGAGAAGATGGTAAGGAGGTAGGGAGGGTGGGAAGGGAATTGAAGGAGGGAGGGAGGAGGGAGAGGATGGAGGGCGTGGGGGTGATAGGAGGATGGTGGGAGAGGGGGAGGAAAGAGAGAGAGTGGAAGGAAGGGAGGGAGTGTGGGAAGGAGGGAGGGAGGGACGGATGGAGGAGAGGGGGAGGGAACGAGGGAGGGAAATGAGGCAAGTGGGAGGAGGTGTAGGAGAGAAAGGAAGTGTGGGGGAGTTTGAAGGGAGAAGATGGAGTGGGAGGGAGTTTGAGAGGTAAGAGAGAAAGAGAGGGAGGTGGAGAAGAAAAGGAAAAAGGATGCGGAAATAGAAGGTAAAGGATAAGAAAAAAGAACGCGAGAAAAAAATTCGCACGCAAACACCCACACACAAACAATCAACCCCCCCCCCCCCACACACAACACGCATCCCCCCCCCACACACACACAAACACACATCCCCCCCTCCCCCCCCCACACACACAAACACCCTCCCCTTCAAACATACACCTCCTCCTACACCCTCCCTCCCTACACACACCCATCCCCACCCCCATATACCTCCCAAGAATATCGAAAGAGGTATAAACACCCCGATAGAACTCCAGGCATGTCACCGGGTGTCATTTTTGTCGTGTCAACCGATGTGTCAAGTCCACAGGGTGTCTCTTTGTTCCTCCAGAAGAGCGGTTGGGGGCGTGTTCCTCTGATTAAGGAGGTGCAGAAAAAGCTTGGTGTGGTTATTATTTCAACAAAGAGTGGGTTAAGATGTTATTTTTTTCTTTTTTTTTTTTTTTAACACTTTAGGGTAAGTTAAAAGGGGGTATTTTTTTTTTATTATATTGCTTGTGGAGTGAGTTTTTTTTTAGATTTAAAAATTAATATCTTCCGTTTTTTTGTACACTTGGAGTGAATTATAAATGGGAGTTTTTTTTTTATATGGAATGAGGTTTGTTCAGTTATTATTATCATTATTGTGTGACACTTCGAGTGATTTAGAGAGGTGTTATTTTTTATTAATATTTTCAAGGCGATTGTAACAAGTGTTCATTGTTGAGGCTTATGCTATAGTGAGAAACTGATTTTTTTTATTTCTTTCATCCTCTCTCTCTCTCTTTATCCATCTTTTCTCTTACTATCTCGTTTTATATTTTTTCCTTGCAACTCCTTTCCCTCCCTTTCTCTCTCTTTCATTCTCTCTCTCTCTCTCTTCTCTCTCTCTCTCTCTCTCTCTCTCTCTCTCTCTCTCTCTCTTTCTCTCTCTCTCTCTCCCTCTGTCTCCCCCTCCCCCTCTCTATCCATTTGTGAAACGACGAAGAGGGAATAAAAGAAGATATATGTGTACATTAGTGAATGTGGAAATGACTGCATGAGGAAATTAATTAAGAAATGAGGAAATGAATAAGGAAATGAGGGAATGAGTGAATGAATAACTCAGGAGAGAAATTAGTAAATGTGGATCATCTCTCACATTATATTTATTCCTGTTTTGTTAGTGTTATTCATTTATCCACCTATTTATTTTATTCATGATTGTGATGCTACAAATAATTATAATACATTTTTAAAGTATATTAGGTTGACTATTATTATCATCAAAATGATTTTGATGACACAGGAAAACAAAACGAAAAGAAAATACCAGAAGGAAGTAGAGTCAGGAAATTATAAAAAGGGTGAATGAAGAAAATAGAGAATAATGACAAAATGAATGGGAATATAATCAGAGAGAATAGAAGAATAGGATTTGATAAAAAATGAAATGAAATAAAAATGATAATAAACAATATATTGTTGTTATATCTCTGAGTTCTTTTTCTTTTCTTAAAATTACTGAATGCCGAGAGGACGAAAGAGAAACAAGAAGAGGGAGAGCGAAAGACAAAGAAGAGAAGAGGAGAGAAGAAAAGGTGGGTGGGGAGGGGAGAAGAAAGTGACGAACAGACAAATAAAGGACCAGATAAAGGGAAGACAAAGGGGGAGAAAAGAGAAAAGAACAAGCAGAGAAAGAATGCAAATAGGAGGGAGGGGAAGAAAAGGGAGAAGGAGGGCGAAGGGAGAAGGGTAAGAAAAGTGACAGGAAGACGAATAAAGGATCAGATAAAGCGAAGACAGAGAGGAGAGAGGAGGAGAGGAACAAGAAAGGAGAATACAAGTAGGAGCAAAGGGAAGAGGGGGAGGAGGAAGGGAGAAGGCCGAGAAAGGGGGAGGAGAGTGACAGGAGGACTAATAAATGATCAGACCCCGGCCCCCCCCCCCCTCTCTCCCCACCTGAGGAACTGACCCACCTGTTTAATTCAAGCTTCTGACGCACCTTCAGGAGGTCTCCGAGACGATGGCAAATAATTATTATTGTCTTGCTTTCGCCGTCGCTTGGGAGAAGAAGGGGGCCGAATGGGGGGGAGATAAAAGGAGAGAGAGAGTCAAAGTCAGGAGAGAGAGTGGGAGAGGGAGAGGGAAGGGGGAGGGGAGGGGAGAGGGAGAGGAGAGGGGAGGGGGAGGGAGGGGGGGGGGGGAGGGGAGGGGGAAGGGAGGGGGAGGGGAAGGGGAAGGGGAAGGGGAAGGGGAGGGGAAGGGGGGAGAGAGAGAGGGAGAGAGGGAGGGGAGAGGGAAGAGGAAGGGAGGGAGAGGGAGAGGGAGAGGGAAGAGAGAGAGAGAGAGAGAGAGAGAGAGAGAGAGAAGAGAGAGAGAGGAGAGAGAGAGAGAGAGAGAGAGAGAGAGAGAGAGAGAGGGGAGAGGGAAGAGAGAAGAGAGAGAGAGAGAGAGGAGAGAGAGAGAGAGAGAGAGAGAGAGAGAGAGAGAGAGAGAGAGAGAGAGAGAGAGAGAGAGATAGAGAGAGAGAAATTACACCTAAATGACTAATAGATTTAGTGACGGAAAACAAGAGGGAGATTATTAATTATCAAGACTCCTTAATTGGGTCTGCCACAGGTGCCTTGGCGTCTCCTCCCTCCCTTCGGCGCATTCACACTTCTTCACATTCGTTCGTAATGAGCAAAGCGCCGGAAGTTACTACAACGACCAATAATTCCGTAATATCGCCGATGCATAAACAATCACGAGCGATCGTAAATGGATAATTGGCTCGTTTGATATTTCGTAAATTTTGGGCGATGTGAGTCAGTCTGGTGGGTTGGTGGTCGTTGTTTAACTTTTTCTTTTCTATTTTTTTCTGCGTTCGAACGTCGATAGATAGATAGATAGATAGATAGATAGATAGATAGATAGATAGATAGATAGATAGATAGATAGATAGATAGAGAGAAGAGAGAGAGAGAGAGAGGAAAGAAGGGGGGAGAAATGTAAGAAATTGAAGTTTTAGATTTTTTTTTTTACTTGTAGTACACGCATACGCAAACGCATAAGTATATTTCCCTTCCCCCACAACTCCCTCCCTCACATACCCCACCAAACCCATTACCCCCTTTCCCCCTCCCCCACCTCCTCACACACATACCCCATCTACCCTTTCCTCCCTTCCCCCCACCTCCTCACACACACACTTCATACAACAATGTACACGCCACCAACCCCTCCCTCACATACCCCACCAAACCCCATTCCCCCTTCCTCCACATCTGCCCACAACCCCCTCCCCACATACCCCATCCACCCCCTTTCCCCACCTCCTCACAACACACTTCATACAACAAATGTACAGCCCCACAACCCCCTCCCTCACATACCCCACCAAACCCCATTCCCCCTTCCTCCACATCTGCCCCACAACCCCCCCCTCACATACCCCATCCACCCCCTTTCCCCACCTCCTCACAACACACTTTTCATACAACAATGTACAGCCCCACAAACCCCTCCCTCACATACCCACCAAACCCCATTCCCCCTTCCTCCACATCTGCCCCACAACCCCCTCCTCACATACCCCATCCACCCCCTTTCCCCACCTCCTCACAACACACTTCATACAACAATGTACAGCCCACAAACAACCCCTCCTCACATACCCCACCAAACCCCATCCCCCCTGTACCTCCCACATCTGCCCCAAACCCCCTCCTCACATACCCATCCACCCCCTTCCCCACCTCCTCACACACACACTTCATACAATAAATGTTACAACCCCACAAACCCCTCCCTCACATACCCACCACACCCCATCCCACATCTGCCCCCACAACCCCCTCCCCACATAACCCCACCAAACCCCATCCCCCTTCCCCACAACCCCTCCCTCACATACCCCATCCACCCCTTTCCCCACCTCCTCACACACACACCATACAACAATGTATACAACCCACAAACCCCCTCCCTCACATACCCACCAAACCCCTCCCACACATCTGCCCCACAACCCCCTCCACTCACATACCCACCAAAACCCCATCCCCCTTCCGCCCACAACCCCCTCCCTGCACATACCCCATCCACCCCCTTTCCCAACCTCCTCTCAACACACACTTCATACAACAATGTACAACCCCACAAACAACCCACCAAACCCCATTCACCCCTTCCCCACAACGCCCCCA
>NW_020868894.1:420306-427806 GCF_003789085.1 Penaeus vannamei
CTGGAAACAGAGAGCGATGAAGATAGATAAATAGAAAGGCAGAAAAGGGGAAAGAAGAGAGAGAATGTGTATGAGATAGAGATAGAGATAGATAGATAGATAGATAGATAGATAGAGAGAGAGAGAGAGAGAAGAGAGAGAGAGAGAGAGAGAGAGAGAGAGAGAGAGAGAGAGATTAGGAAAGAAAAGAAACCAGTTTGCGAGAAAAAAAACAAAAAACAAACAAACACACAGACACCCAAACCTAAAACCTACCCCCCCCCAAAAAAAAAAAAAAAAAAAAAAAAATCGGAAGAACCGGAGACCCGACCACCCGACGAACCCGACGACCGAAGACCCGAGAGGCGCCGCTGGACCTCCTCCGCCTCGTCGACGCCCCCAGGGGAAGAAGGGCAGGAAGGTGCGCGCCGACCGAGGGGGCGTATCAATCATTGACACAGGACCCGCGTCGGTCGTCACTTCAATGGGGTTTTATGGGAGACGCTTCCCGTTATGAGTGCCAGCTCAAGAGGGTGAAACAAAGGGAGAGAAAGGGGGTAAGAGGGAGGGAGGGAGGGAAGGGGATGGGAGGGAGGGAGGGAGGGATGGGGATAGGGAGGGAGGGAAGAAGGGAAGAGGGAGGGAGGGAGGGAAGGGGATTAGGGAGGGAGGGAGGAGGGAAGAAGGATGGGGATAGGGAGTAAGGGGAGGGAGCATAGGGGAGGTTGGGAAGGAGGGAGGAAGGGGGTAGGGAGAAGGGAGGAAGGTTGACAGGGAGATTCGGGGTAGGATGATAGGTAAGCAGGTTGAGAGAGTGAGGTAGAGAAGTAGGTAGAAAGGGAGATAGGTAGGAAGGTAGAGAGATAAAACAAGGAAGAAGGCGCAAGAGAAGAGAACAGAGACACACAATGGAAAAATAGAATACGGAAAAATAGAATACGGAAACGAAAAGAAAAAAAGAAAGGAAAAAAAGTGAATAAAACAAGGAAAAGGCCACTACAGAAGAGAACAGAAACACACACTATCGAATCCGACCACAGACACCCTAGCCAGAGGTCTCTCTCTCCCCCTCCTTTCCCCTCCTCTCCCCTTCTCCCCTCGTCCCCGGCCACCTGGTGCCTCGCTGACACCTCCGTCAGACAGTCCCAGATGGCCGGCCGCGCTGACGGAGCTGACGAGGCTGACAATGAACTGGCGAGCGACGGGTTGGGCCTATCATTGCAGTGCGTGACTCAGCAGAAATTGCGGAGCGGGTGAGAGGGGAGGGGGATGGTGGTGGTTAGGGGAGGCAGGTGTAGGTATGAGGGAGTGGGAGTGGAAGGAAAGGAATGAAGGGGCAGGGATGTGTGATGGGGGGAAAGGGGAGGGGAGGAGAGGGGAGAGAGGGTGAGAGGGAGAGAGGGAAGAGGGAGAGAGGGGAGAGAAGGAGAGAGGGAGGGAGGGAGGGAGGAAGGGGAGGAGGGAAGGAGGGAGTGAGGGAGTGAGGGAGTGAGGAGGAGGGGAAGGGAGAGAGAGAGAGAGAGAGAGAGAGAGAGAGAGAGAGAGAGAGAGAGAGAGAGAGAGAGAGAGAGAGAGAGAGAGAGAGAGAGAGAGAGAGAGAGAGAGAGAGAGAAGAGAGAGAGAGGGAGAAGAGAGGAAGAGAAGAGAGGAAAGGAAGTAGGGGTGAGGGAAAGGGATAGAGGAAACACTGATGCAGAGAAAGGGAAATAGGGAAGAAAAAAGGTAAAAAAAAATAATTGGAAAAGAACAGAAAGAGATGAATGAGTAAGAAGACGATGTGAAGGGTGATAAAATATAATCAAAAAGAAAATAACGAAAAAATGGAGGGGATTGAAGGAAAAAGAGAAATGTGAAAGTAACAACAATAGTTCGGATGGTTTAACTTTCGTTTACCTGTATGATTTGGGAATTATTTTTTTCATATAATTGCAACTATATTTAGAGGATATGTATTTTCAGGGAATGTGAGAGTAAAAAACAACAGGATGAATTGAATGTTCCATCTTTCATTTAATGTAATTTTTTAATGAAATGACACATAACACACATATACACACATACCCACACCACACACCACCCACCCCACCCCACCACCCCCACCCCACCCACACACACCCCCACACTTACCCTCCCCCCCACCCACACCCACACCACACTTACCTTCCCCCTCGAAACACCCCCCCCCCCCACCCCCCTAATAAGAGACTAATCCCCATCTCCCCTTTCTCTCCCCTCTCCCCCCAGGCGCCAGGAGCCGAGGACCGCGAGGCCGACCGACACGCCACGAACCGGGCTGATGATGGGCATGTCACCCGAAGGAGGGTCGAAGCCGCTCTACCCGGGCGCCCAGGACGCCTCCCTCACGCCCCTGCCGCCGGTCCAGATGCAGAACCCGAGCCCTTCGCTGTCGGCTGTTTGAGGAGGAGGGGCGGAGGGGGAAGGAAGGAAGGAAGGGGGAAGGAAGGAGGAATTGAAGGAGGGTGGAGGGAGGAAGATGGAGGAGGAAGGAATTGAGGGAAAAGGATGGATGGAGGAAGGAGGAAGTGAAGGAGGATGGATAGAGGAAGAAGAAGGATGGAAGAAGAAGGAAAGGAGGATTAGGGAAGGATGGAGTAAGGAACTGAAGAAGGAATCGAGGAAGGATGGATGGAACGAGGAAGACCGAAGGAGGAGGCAGGAACGAGGAACGATGATTAAAAAGGAGGAAGGATGGAAAGAAAGAAGGAAGAAGAGACTTTCTTCGAAGACGCCGAAGGAAGGAGCTAATCGTCGCAGGAATCTCTTTTTTTTCCGTCGTTTTCTCCTTCCAAGATGGCCGACGCGCGGGAATCGGGCGGCTAACCTCGACGATTTCGTTTGGCCAAGTTTCGTAAAGAGTGACAGTGAGAGAGAGAAAAAGACACATACAGAAAGAGGAGACAAGAAGAAGAAAGACAAACGCAAAAAGGGGGAAAACAAAAAAGGAGAAAGAGAAATGAGAGGAAAAGAGACATAGACGAGGTTAGCATACTGTTCCCTTTCTCGCTCCCTCTCTCTTTCTCCTCTCTTCTTTCCCATTTCCTGCTTTCTCCTGTTATTCGCGATTCCTTCGGAGAGGGCGGTGTCTTCCCCTCGCGCCGGAGAGGGGATGAACCACTGTCAGAGTGTGACGTCACTGTTCTACGGGAGCTCATTTGACTCTGTGAAAAAAAATCAGTTGAAGGTATAATTAGAGATAGTGTAATATAATAAAAGAGAGAAAAAAAACAATATACAGTGATAAAGTGAGAGAAAAGTAGTCAGTGGAAGAAAAGGAAATAAAAAATGGTGTTTTTTTTTGCTGATAAAAGACAGACAAACAAATACTCTTTATCCGAATTGAGTGAAAGTAGAAAAAAAACTAAATAAGATATTATAGATGTAGTGCATTTGAGGAAGTTCTCATAAACATTTAAGTGTTCAATTTCCTCATTTCTTCGTTCACCCTGAACACTCTACCAGTGACAAGACTTTGTTTACGGTTATCAGCTGATGAAGAGAAATGCGAGTGTGTACATATATCATATAAATAATCATAGAAACTGGAAGATACCACACCCGATCAGCTGTGAGATGCTGGTCTTATGTAACTCCTAAATACATGTTAGAAAAAGACGGTAGATCAATCTTATAAAAGAAAGAAAATTAAAAAAAGATGCACTTTTTTTTCTTTTCTTTTTTACGTCACGTGTAATAATACCCCCTTTCTATTCTGTATTTATATAGTTGTTGACCAATTTTTTGTTCTTGTTTTTCCCCCATTTTTGTTTTTTAGTATATTTGTTCTCATGTCATTCACATCACAGAGCCTCCAGAGACACACAGGTTATACATAGACATATAAACAATTGTAAACAAAGATGTTCTATTTCTAACTCCAGAAAATGGTGTTTGTCCTTCTTGCAGTGCCTGGGCGTGGCCGCGGGCGTTGCAGGACCTTTTCAATGTTTTGTAGTTTACAAGTGTCATCTACAGCACTCAGACATATGTATATAGTCTCCGAAAAGTGTCTTTTTTACCCAAGGGGGAAGTCACTGTAGGTAAAAAAAAACAAATCAAAGAAGCAGTAGAGAAAAAGAGAAAGAAAATGTGTACAATACTTATATTAGTCCTCAAGTGATAGAAAAAGAAAGTGTTTAACGAACAGGAAAACCGAATTACCACATATACATACATACATACGTATATATATATATATATATATATATATATATATATAATATATATATATATATATATATATATATATATATATATATATATATATATATATATATTATATATATATTATATATGTATAATGTATTTGTATATATATATGTATGTATGTGCGTATGTATCCATTTATATCTTAACTATTCGTCATTATTTTGTCATAAAAAAAAACTTCTAAACCGCGAACTTTGCCAATAAAACAGTAAAAAATATGACAAAAGAAATGAAAGGAAAAAGACGCAAACCGCCAGTCTCGTTCACCCTTTTCCACATTTCGTTTACATATTCTTTTCCCTCGGATATCACACACAAAACGTTCCCACACGCCTTCAAGAACCACACACCGAGCCCCCGCCCCCCCCAAACGTTCCCCCAACGTTTCCTCGGCGTCCTGTGATCGCCCAGTCGCTCTCTCTCCCCACCTCAACGTAACCCTTTCAGCCCTTCATAAAGAAAATGGAAATGGTAAGATCGGGATCCCTATTCGACCCCGGCGTCCCTCGCCTTCCCCCTGGAGTAAATCTCGCTGAGGCCACAACCGAGGCGGAGTGGTTTTGGTCTTGTGTGTGTCTATATTGGAAGGGAAAGGGGGGAACCAAGGAGAGAGGAGAGAGAAGATAAAGACGAGGAGAGAGAGAGAGAGAATAAAGGCAATGGAAACTCGGAAGGAAAGGACTGAATGGGAAGTCCGTGAGAAAGGTTGTAGTGCTTTCTTCGTCTCTGTGTTGAGGAGTTTAATGCCTTCGCAACATCTTGACCATGAGACGGAACACAAGAAGGTGAACACGAAGAAAAAAAATAGAATCAATTTGTTCATTTTGCCTCCAGGGAAACACCTCCACGAGAGATGAAAGAACAGACAAAATTCAATCAACTTTGAACTCACCTTTGCTCACCGGGAAGAGGGAGACAGAAAGATAGAATTAAAGAAAGAAAAGAGGAAAGAAAGAGAAAAAAGACAGCTCAGACCAACCCTCTTTAACCACAGTGACAAACATCCCCGGAATGCCTCAGACTCGATCGATCTCGAAAGAGCTGAGCATTCAACTGAATCACTTTTTAACAATATATCGAGTCCAGTGCGGTCGATGGACACGGCTCAGGGCGGGGATCGAGTCGGGATCAATCACTGCACAACACTCTCGATGCAGGAGGCGATCGGTGCAAGATGTTCGAGGTTCCTAGACGGTTGTTGAAGAAAAGTAGAAGAAAAGCCTCTGTTTGAAAAGGCTGTGGAGACAAAATTGTTATTTTTAGTGTTCTCTTTTCTCTTTCTTCTTTTTTTTTTGCTTCTTTGTCTGTGATATGAAGAGGGATATTTGGTCATCTTTTTCTGAGCGGCTTGTGATAGGAGTTGGAGTACATTCAGATACCTGATTTATTAAAAAAAAAAAAAAAAATCCTGCATCTGTTCATTTTCGCTGCCTCAGTGTACCCACGTTCACTCTGTGTCCATTATAACGAATGATTTGACAAGAAACTGAGAAAGTCATCCCGCTTTTAAGCAAGAATCTAAAAAGCCCGGTGCCACTTGGCCAAGTGTAGTGTCTCCGGCGTTCACTTTGTTTCGGAATAAAATTGGAATCACTAGTCATCGCTAAAACAGGAGACTCCGTTCAATTCTCTTAAATCTTTACTCGTTTATATAACTGACAATGGAACTCTGAAGGATATATTTCAAAAATAACTTAACGATAAATAAGTGGATTTTATGTGGTCAAGATCCCCTTTTTTTTTTGTAATATTGGGTTCGAAGCCTTATTTCCTGAACGAGACGAGGAAGAAAATACGAAATATCTACACTCTTCTCGCTGTGGCAGCCGCGAGAGAGTATTGTGCCGAGAAACACCATATAACAGACATTGGCATTCGTTTGCTCTTTGACGAATTAATATATACATATATATATATATATATATATATATATATATATATATATATATATATATATATATATATATATATATATGTCTTTTTTTCTAGTGGTTAAATAGCAAAATGAAGATAAGAGGAATTTCCTCCGATACGATCCATAGCTAAACGACACGAATCAAACGTAATTAAAAAAGAAAGAGAAAAAAAAGAAAAGAAAACAATTACAAGCGTAAATAAGTACACCTAAAAAGGGATTTTAAACAAATACCACAAACGAGGACCTAGGAATGACGTCACGAATAGAAGTCTAGTTGTCACGTAGAGGCAACGTTATACACATTAGCCTCTGCCCGTTCGTGTCACCATAAATACAGCAGTCTTTTGTCAACCATAACAATGCAGTGAATAGAACTCCCCCACAATACCTTAATCATAACATCATACACAACTCCAGAGAGCATAGAGTAGAAAGGAAGAGAGAGAGAGAGAGAGAGAGAGAGAGAGGAGAGAGAGAGAGAGAGAGAGAGAGAGAGAGAGAGAGAGAGAGAGAGAGAGAGAGAGAGAGAGAGAAATAAAAAAAAGTATACCAATACTGGAAGGTTATAATAATTACATGTTCTAACGTTGTACAACCTCCCTATATTGTCTGTACTGCACCACCAGGACGGGAACAACCCTACTGTACCTGTAGCCTTTCCTGTACCCTGACTGGTCGCTGTAAGAAGGTGCCCGTAGGTGATTCATTGGCTTCAGGTGGACATGGTGTTTGTGCAAATAAAATATAATTAGATTACTTGCGTTCCTAAACGTGGTGTTTAGTAATGATAAATGTGCAAGTTCCCCCTCTACAGATGCATGCATAGACACGCACATGCACAATAAAGACAGATATATGTTGGTGGTTGAATATACAAGACAGATAAAAAGTGTGCAAACATACGCACACACACACACTCACACACGCATACACACACAGACACACACACACACACAACACAACACACACACGCACACACACAACCACACACACACACACACACACACACACGCACACACACGCACGCACGCACACACACACACACACACACACACACAGAAGACAGAATGAAACGAGAACACAAACCAGAAATACGTTCAAATAAATTTTTAAAAATCGCTCAAACAAAGAGGAAAGGGATTCGTAAAACAACATAAAACATAATGAAGAAATAATGAAGAACAACGAAAAATGATAAACGATGAATAAAGCGTAGAAATGGATAATCAGAACCGGGAAATTCGACGAGAGGCAGAGCGGAAGATGACAAAAAAGTTGCCATCAGATATTTCACTTTAATTACGGGTTGTAGTTCTGCCGACAAGGGTTGTTGAAAAGCGCGGGGTGTGTCGCCTCTGTTTCTCTCTCTCTCTCTC
>NW_020868894.1:453055-455555 GCF_003789085.1 Penaeus vannamei
TCTTCATCTTCTGGTTTTCCTTCTGCGCGCTGAAGACGGTGACTCAGGGATCGCCTCCATCGGGGAAAGGAGGTGAGGGAGGCAAGGCCGTTTGTTTTGAACACGCTGAAATTTATAAATATTTTACACACAAACACAAACAAACACACACACACACACAAACAAACACGAACGCAAACACACACACATACACACAAACAAACAAACACACACTCAAACAAACAAATACACACACAACAAACACACACAAACAAACAACACACACACAAACAAACAATACACACAAACAACAAACAAATACACACAAACAAACAAACACACACACACAAACAAATACACACAAACAAACAAACACACACACACAAAACAAACACGCAAACAAACAAACAAATACACACAAACACACACACACACACACAAACAAATATACACAAACAAACAAACAAAAACACACATACACATATATATGCATAAACCTCACTGAAACGCAAATGGATCTTCACCTTTCAGTTTGCGAGGACTGGAAACTCCCTTACATGAACGAAACACAAAAATACGTTCACGTGAAAGGTTCAAACCCTGTCTATCTCTGGTTTTACACTCAGGAGGCTCAAGCAACGGCAGAACTGCGTGTCTGTTGCATCGGAGAAGAATGGAAGTACAAGAATATTACTTTCGAAGAAGCTAATACCTATTATCTTGGTGTTTTGGATACTGAGGTAAGCTCCGCTATTTTAAACTCTATCTCTCTTTATACAAGCACACACACACAGCCACGCCACATAATATATATATATATATATATATATATATATATATATATATATATATATATATATATATATATATATATATATATTTTTTTCATATACATATTTATTTATTCATACATATATACATATATATACATATATATGCATATACATACATTTATATATATATATATATATATATATATATATATATATATATATATATATATATATATATATATATATATATATATATATATATATATATATATATATATGTATACATACACACACATACACACATAAATCCTCACGCCATACATTCTGAAGAACAACGTTTAATCTCATTTCCAATCATTCTTGAACCCTCCCACCATACTTGTTCCAGAGTGGGCAACTGGCACTGAAAGGTGACATCATACCAACAATACCAAGAGTATCTGGTATTTGGCTGAACAGTACTTCCATATCGTACCTGATATGCTCTGTGAACGATACCCTGCGTAAGTATGGCTTATATTGTTTAAAAGAAAAACAATATGCACGGAATGTATTTTTTGTTGTGGATTTTTTATGTTGTTTTCGCCAATCTGTATATATATATATATATATATATATATATATATATATATATATATATATATATATATATATATATATATATATTGCTGAGGCAATCCTGCTTTCCTTATTTTATTATGGATTTGCTGCTGTATAACCCCCGTGATGGATTTAGCAAAGACAAGAGGTGGTGTTATTATTATTATCTTTGTTCCTATTATCATTATTATTATTGCTGTTTTCGCTACTGTTACTTTTATTGTTGTTACCTTTTGTTATGTCGTTGTCGTGTGTAGAGAAAGTAGGAATGTAAAAAAAAAAAAAAAAAAAAGTTGAGCATCATCCTTTCATTTTTTTCATTTAGCATTTGATGATAATGGTGATAGTGATGGTGATGATTATGATGATGATGATAATAATGATAATGAATGATGATGATAGTGATAATGATCACAATAATGATAATGATAGTAATAATGACAATAATGATAATTATAATGATGATAATAATAATGACAATAATGATAATTATAATGATAATAATAATGACAATAATAATTATAATAATAAGTATAACACTGATAATATACATAGTAATAATAACAACTACAATATCAATTTCAAAGCAACGGTGACAATTTTAACACAGTTGCCGGTCTCCACAGCTGAGAACCCCATCGGCAGAGAACTGGCGACGAAGACCGAAAAGAGATTGGAGAAAAGGGCAGAGAAGTGGATGATAACGACTTTCGTCTTAGCGGTTCTTGCCCTTGCTCTTCTCTCCTTCAGTCTCGCCTGCGGGATTCTGTGGCTTCGGAAGGATGCTCCAGGAGGTAGGTTCGCTGGCTTTGGCTCTCCGTTTCAGGATAACTAAAGAGATATAGGTGTATATATGTATATTATATATTCCGTCTCTCTCTCTCTCTCTCTCTCTCTCTCTCTCTCTCTCTCTCTCTCTCTCTCTCTCTCTCTCTCTCTCTCTCTCTCTCTCTCTCTCTCTCTCTCTCTCTCTCTCTCTCTCTCTCTCTCTCTCTCTCTCTCTCTCTCTCTCTCTCTCTCTCTTAAAGGGGGATTGGAGGGTTTTTCTAAAATTTTAGTTTCACTATTTTTTTTTTCTCTCTTTGCGTGTTCGTTTATGTGATATGTGTGCATGTATGTCTGCATATGCTTATATGTATATGCACGCG